>JAVIAB010000092.1:186960784-186995183 GCA_032433765.1 Megaustenia siamemsis
TTTGTCAAAAATATGGCGTTTGACAGTCTGACCGAACATTCGAAGCAGACGTATTGTTTGTGAAAATTGAAGAGCCCATAACTTTGATGATTATAAATCAAAGGTTGAGCAGTCGGCGTGCAGTGACATAGAGATGGTGAGAAGAAAGGGGGAGGGGTTCAAAAATTACCGACTGGAAATTCAAAAAGAGTAAGATACAGAGTTTGACGTTAGTTTGTCTCAGACATTTGTTCAAGCTGAAATTCGTTCCATCAGTATAAATTATACATGATATGCTATAAACGCATGTGTGCATACTTTTTAACGGAATACATTTTTGTGTTAAATAATGGCCTCTGCGAGTGCAAACCACACCTCAATTTCCCGCAAAGGTAAACGCAAGCGAACTGTATTGACACTGAACCAGAAGATTGAAATCGCTAGTAGACTTGAAAAAGGCGTTAATCGCAACGTTTTGATGACTGAATTTGGCATAGCCTCTTCAACATTATATGACATACGAAATCAAAAAGATGAGTTGTTTAAGTTTGCGTCGGAGTCTGAAAGCAGCAACAATATACACCAGAGACGAAGTATGAAACGGCCAAAATTTGAAAAACTCGACGACGTCCTTTATGTGTGGTTTTTAGAAAGAAGAAGAAAAGGAATGCCAATATCAGGACCCATGTTGATAGAGAAAGCTAGTGAATGTCACACGAATTTAAATATTTCTGAGCATTGCAATTTTTCAATCATGTTTTTTTCATAATTTTGAGTTTGGTTTTCTTACTCTCGATTATCCAGAAAAATTCAATTATCCAGAATGGGTTCTTCCCCGAGCATTCCGGATAATCGAGACTTTACTGTATATATATATATGGTATATAAGAGACAGAGATATACAGGTATATCAGGGACAGAAATACAGGTATATCAGAATCAGATGTATGTTGATGACATGAGATTTACGGAAATTAGTAGCCGGGGAAAAGAAGATCAAAGACTTTTGGGAATGGGAGAGATGATGACGCTTGTTTATCACAAGCATCTATAATTCATCTTACATCTACTTTATCACAAGAACTATAATTCATCGTACATCTACTTTATCACAAAAAACAATAATTCGCCTTTCATCTTCTTTATCAGTAGAACAACAATACGTCTTTCATCTATTTTACTATAAGAACAATAATTCATCATACATCTACTATATCACAGCAACAATAATTCATCTTTATTCTACTTTATCATAAGTACAATAATTCATCTTTCATCCACTTTATCGGAAGAATAATAATTGATCTTATATATATACTTTATCACAAGAAAAATAATTCATCCTTAATATACTTTATCACAAGAGCAATAATTCATCCTTAATATACTTTATCACAAGAAAAATAATTCATCCTTAATATACTTTATCACAAGAGCAATAATTCATCCTTAATATACTTTATCACAAGAGCAATAAATCATCCTTAATATACTTTATCACAAGAGCAATAATTCATCCTTAATATACTTTATCACAAGAGCAATAATTCATCCTTAATATACTTTATCACAAGAGCAATAATTCATCCTTAATATACTTTATCACAAGAGCAATAATTCATCCTTAATATACTTTATCACAAGAGCAATAATTCATCCTTAATATACTTTATCACAAGAGCAATAATTCATCCTTAATATACTTTATCACAAGAGCAATAATTCATCCTTAATATACTTTATCACAGCAACAATAATTCATCCTTAATATACTTTATCACAGCAACAATAACTCATATTACATCTACTTTATCACAGCAACAATAATTCATCTTATATCTACTTTATCACAAGAACAATAATTCATCTTTCATCTACTTTATCAGAAGTACAATAACTCATCTTACATCTACTTATCACAAGAACAATAATTCATCTTACATCTACTTATCACAAGAACAATAATTCATCTTATGTCTACTTTATCACAAGAACAATAATTCATCTTTCATCTACTCTATCACAAGAACAATAATTCATCTTACATCTACTCTATCACAAGAACAATAATTCATCTTTCATCTACTCTATCACAAGAACAATAATTCATCTTACATCTACTCTATCACAAGAACAATAATTCATCTTACATCTACTCTATCACAAGTACAATAATTCATCTTGCATCTACGTGAAAACAACTGAAGTTTTCGGCACATTATACACGTGGTTTTGTAACAGTATATAGACTAGGAATTGAATAGATCATAGAATGAGATATATAGCTTGGGTCGGATATGTTAGGGAAAATTGTAACAAATAGAAAAAATGGTATGGTAAAAGCTTTACGTGGTTAATAGAGATTTGAACGACGTTTCGGCTCAATAGGCCTTCAGCAGGAACAAACAAAACAACAACACACACAGATATGTAAGTAGATAAAACTAATCCTACATAGCTAACTAGTAATGAAACATCCAAAACAAAATAATCGGAATATGTTAAAGAAAATTGACTTCCCTATTTCGTGGACCGTGGTCAGAATGGGAAAGGAATTGTCCCACGGGTGTAGCTGTAATTATACCCTCTGGTCAGGGGTGAAGGGTTCTAAAAATACACGAGTGGGGGGAACGCTGTCTAGGTACGTCGACTAGCAAAGACACCGACAATGTCTGAAAGTATCTAAGGGCCCATAAATACATATATACACACACACACACAGATGCGTGTATACATATATGCACGTACAAGTAGACGTGCACATACTTATACATATCAACATACACATATATATACATCCACATACATATATGTGCATACAAGCAAGCACACACAGACATGCGTATATATATATTTATATATATATATATATATATATATATATACACCAATACCCGTACATATGAACACATACATGCATGTGCACATCCATACCAGGACAATCAAATGTGTAGAAATGTGCGCATAACGCACAACTAACCAGAGGAGTTCGCACCGGGGTCAGTGTGGAAGCTCGAAGGAGAAACAATAGAATAACAGGTACTCAAAAAGCGGAAAGAGTGAAAAGTCTGAGAGTGGGGTGCAATAAAAACATGTGAGGGGTACGTAGCACAGATAAAAGGTGTAGGTGTATAGGAGAACACCGTAGTGTCTCAATGGGGACTAGTGGAGAAGAGCTTTAAATAGCATGGCATAGTAGATAGACTAAAGAACCAAAACATGGGCGGTAGAGAGGGCTATGTAAAAGGGAAGGTGTAGCCGAAAGGAAACTATGTGTACGAGTGTGATAGATTCATGCCTCTTGGGGTCAGCGAACCATACTTGATTATGAGGCGATTCTCCAAAGCAAATCGGCTGCCGTCGCCAGAGTGACAAAGGATAATACCAGTGATACAGATGTCGTCTTTGCCCTTGTGGTCTGGGGAGATGAAATGGTAAGACACTGGAGTGTCAGTATTATGTTGAACATCTCGTAGATGTTCACAAAATCTTCCCACTAATCGTCTACCAGACTCGCCAATGTAAGTCATGTGGCATCGTTGGCATATGATGGCATAAATGATGTTGTGGAACACAAATGTGAAGCCATGCTTGATCTCGAACCGTCCATTAGGGAATAGGACCGAGTCAGTAGGGAGCACATAGGCACAGGTGATACAGTTACGACCACAAGGGGCCGTACCGAAGTGTTGAGGGTAGGAGCGAGGGAGACGGCTCCTAACCAGAATGTCACCCAAATTCCTGTCGCGCTTGAAGGCGATCATCGGGGTATCACTGAAAAGTAGACGGGTGGTGGGATCAGAGAGGAGAATGGAACGGTAGCGGTTGAGCATCTTCACAGCAGCTAAGTTGTGAGGATGATAGGTGAGAGTGAGTATGGTTCTTTCATAGAGGGGGGAGCGGTTAGAAGGAGTGAGTGCCACGGGACGGGAGATAAGGAGGACCCGCTTGAGGGTAGACTGGAGGATCGAGTCTGGATAAAGCCGGCGGCTGAAGAAACCTAACATAAGTTGAGCTTATTGGAGGAATTATCGGATATGTTAGTAATTACCCATAAATTCAGTAGGTGATAGCAGTACATAATTAAAATAAAGCAGTCACAGATATAGAAGAACAGTTGCAAGTTTTGGGAATGGAAAATCTTTAGCTGTTATTGGAAAGGTGGGGGAATAGATATAACATTGACTTGACTTGACCGTCACATGTCCTGAAATTATGTTGATAAACAAGCTCGGGGGCAGGCTAAGTTTATGAGAGAGATGTCACTCTTAGAGTTCATGTGAACACTATTTTTAAAACTCAGAGGTTAACTAAAATGTCATGATAGATTTTTTTTTTTTATATTTGATACAAAAGTCATCCAAAGTTGAACTTCGTACTCAACCAGTGACTGAGAGATTACTAGTCAGGGACGGAGCCAATAAACTATGCAAATGAGCCAGAGATATTTAACCTCACACATTAACAGAATCAAAATAATTTTTAAAAACATCGAAATAGAGAAACGCCCAGAAAATGTAAAGTAGGCGAGCTTAGCCGGCCTCGGACAAAACTGCTTAATGGAAGATGTGAGTTTTTATATTTATGGACTTCTACACAGTGAGTTTTTATATTTATGGACTTCCACATAGTGTGTTTTTATATGTATGGACTTCCACACAGTGAGTTTTTATATTTATGGACTTCCACAGAGTTTTTATATTTATGGACTTCCACATAGTGAGTTTTTATATTTATGGACTTCCACATAGTGAGTTTTTATATTTATGGACTTCCACATAGTGAGTTTTTATATTTACTGACTTCCACATAGTGAGTTTGTATATTTATGGACTTCCACATAGTGAGTTTGTATATTTATGGACTTCCACATAGTGAGTTTTTATATTTATGGACTTCCACACAGTGAGTTTTTATATTTATGGACTTCCGCACAGTGAGTTTTGATCAAATAGAGATGTAGAAGGAAGATCTACAGATAGGTCAGTCAGGAAGACATAGTTTAGTTGAGAAGTGTTTCAAGTTAGATTCAGAAGTTTTGTGCTTCAGAGAACAACAGTAAGTAGATTAAGTGTAACATTGAATAAGTCAAGACATAGATATAGAATAGCAAGTGTCAAGCAAGACGAGTTGTAATATTTGATAGAATGAAAGATAGAATTAGAAATGTCACAGATAATATGTATTAAGAGATGCCTCAAATAAATAACGGTGATAACCTCTTGAGCGCATCCAGACCAAGAAAAATAATTTCAGAATTGGAAATTATAATTTTAGATGTACTCTACTAGCAACTTCACTTGTACAACTGACGATCTAATAAAATTGTGCAATCAAAAGTTTCATAGTTTGTGATTATTGACTACATATGAAGTTTCAAGACATTGTGAGTTGTCGTGTTGTGATCTCACTGTAATAATTATGAAAACACCAAATTCCTGCGTTAGTTTGTTCATAATGTTTCTGTATAATATTAAAGAGCTTCTTGTATAATTTGATAAAATAAGTGAAGCTGGTGTATGTTCACCACAAGATATAGCACTATCTGACACTTAACTTGGAAAGGTAGAAGATGGGAAGAAAGAAAAAGTGGGATTAATTCATAAATTAATGAAAGATTGATAAGGAAAGATTGGAACAAGTTCAGATGCTGGAATATTGAAGGAAAGAGTAGAGAGAATCATCAAGAACTTATCACAACGGTCACGTGACCGTGGCAACAAGTACAAGACAGATATATGTGGAAGAGATTGCTCGCTATTATTTCAAAATAAGAATGAAGCTGAAAATGACAAGAACATCGATATTCTACTTTGTTCTCTCTCTCTCTCTCTCTCTCTCTCTCTCTCTCTCTCTCTCTCTCTCTCTCTGAGTGAGCGCGTACGTGGATATGTTGAAATAGACACGGAAAGTATCATTTACCATTAAACAGTTATCTTACTGATCGACGTTGTTCTTTCTTGTTCTATCTGTTGCTGTTTATTGAACTCTGAGCGTAGAGCTGCATTAGCACCTACCTGAGAAATGTGCCCATGATGCCCCCAGACATAGAGGCCAGAAGTGTAGTCACGGCTGTTCTGTCAAAGAAATAAGAAACATGTCCTGAGATAACAGATAACAAGGCAGCATACAGTCTATTTTTGCAGATATTCAAACAAATGTTTTGATTTATCGATTCCTGTTATAGCCACTTGAATGTCGATGAACCTCTTCTTCCTCTTTCCTTCATCATCTGTCTTTCAGCGTCGAGGGGAGATATAATTTGCGGCCTTTTACTCTTCTGTTTGCCTCTACTGCTGTTATGTTTCCTAGTGCTTTTAATATTCCATCGACCCGTCGATGAACGAGCCCTAGTAATTCCGACAGTTTCACCTCTTTGTCAATTTATCTTATGTAATGTGTATCTGCGGTTGTTTCTCCAATTAACTTTGTCATTGCAACCTCTTCCCCTTCTTGCGTATGTCTTGTACAGGAAAGAACCGCAAGTCATTATTTCCATATGTATATAACCATTAACGCAAGTCATTATTGCCAGGTCACATAACCTCAAATCATTATTCCCAGGTCACATAACCTCAAGTCATTATTGCCAGGTCACATAACCTCAAGTCATTATTCCCAGGTCACATAAACTCAAGTCATTATTCCCAGGTCACATAACCTCAAGTCATTATTCCCAGGTCACATAACCTCAAGTCATTATTCCCAGGTCATATAACCTCAAGTCATTATTCCCAGGTCACATAACCTCAAGTCATTATTCCCAGGTCACATAACCTCAAGTCTTTATTCCCAGGTCACATAACCTCAAGTCATTATTCCCAGGTCACATAACCTCAAGTCATTATTGCCAGGTCACATAACCTCAAGTCATTATTCCCAGGTCACATAACCTGAAGTCATTATTCCCAGGTCATATAACCTGAAGTCATTATTCCCAGGTCATATAACCTCAAGTTATTATTCCCAGGTCATATAACCTGAAGTCATTATTCCCAGGTCATATAACCTCAAGTCATTATTCCCAGGTCACATAACCTCAAGTCATTATTCCCAGGTCACATAACCTCAAGTCATTATTCCCAGGTCATATAACCTGAAGTCATTATTCCCAGGTCATATAACCTGAAGTCATTATTCCCAGGTCATATAACCTGAAGTCATTATTCCCAGGTCATATAACCTCAAGTCATTATTCCCAGGTCACATAACCTCAAGTCATTATTCCCAGGTCACATAATCTCAAGTCAATATTCCCAGGTCATATAACCTCAAGTCATTATTCCCAGGTTATATAACCTCAAGTCATTATTCCCAGGTCACATAACCTCAAGTCATTTTTCCCAGGTCACATAACCTGAAGTCATTATTCCCAGGTCACATAACATCAAGTCATTATTCCCAGGTCACATAACCTCAAGTCATTATTCCCAGGTTATATAACCTCAAGTCATTATTCCCAGGTCACATAACCTCAAGTCATTATTCCCAGGTCACATAACCTCAAGTCATTATTCCCAGGTCACATAACCTCAAGTCATTATTCCCAGGTCACATAACCTCAAGTCAATATTCCCAGGTCATATAACCTCAAGTCATTATTCCCAGGTCACATAACCTCAAGTCATTATTCCCAGGTCACATAACATCAAGTCATTATTCCCAGGTCACATAACCTCAAGTCATTATTCCCAGGTCACATAACATCAAGTCATTATTCCCAGGTCACATAACCTCAAGTCATTATTCCCAGGTCATATAACCTCAAGTCAATATTCCCAGGTCACATAACCTGAAGTCATTATTCCCAGGTCATATAACCTCAAGTCATTATTCCCAGGTCACATAACCTCAAGTCATTATTCCCAGGTCATATAACCTCAAGTCATTATTCCCAGGTCACATAACCTCAAGTCATTATTCCCAGGTCATATAACCTCAAGTCATTATTCCCAGGTCATATAACCTCAAGTCAATATTCCCAGGTCATATAACCTCAAGTCAATATTCCCAGGTGTACAAGCCATTCATTTGTCGCTGTTCAATCTTGATGTTTTCTTGATTCCTTCACTTTTGACTGTGTTTCCCAAACTTTAGGCAAGTGCGCCGCGCCGATGATATTGACGTCTGCCTACCCATTGCTTATAAAGAATAAATTAATCACATCTATATCAGCTTACTATGTCTTAGTAAATAAACGAGCTTCTACAAGGTAGTGTCTGCCATAATTTATTATCTAATATACTTTATCAGAGAATCAGAGTTTGCTCTAGTTGTACGATTTGTCGTGAGGGTAGCGCAGGTAGCTGTGGTGAACAAGGAAATGGGGCCGCGAGTGTCAAGTGTTGGGAACCACTGACTTGTGGTCTGGTTTCTATTTTTATTTTTGTTTAATCTCCTGGTCACTTACACTGTTGTTTATCCTTAATATTTTAGTTGTGGTGTTTATGATGGCGCATTTATAAAAGAAGGGGTGCCGCGATAGCTCAGTGGTTAGTGAACTGGACTACAAAGGACAAGAGGTGTGGTTCGATCCCAATCGACGGCTTCCGGGTTCACCCAGCCTTAAATGGGTATCGAATTTTTTCTGGAAAGTAAATCGGCACGGGCGTAATACAGACCACATTAGCTAAAAAATTATGTGCTGAAGGTCTGTAAAACTTATGGTCGCTAACACATATTCCCTATACATATACCCACTTGGCGAGACGGGGGTACTTTACATTTTTTTTGGCTTTTATTTATAAAAGAAAGTAGCAATGTATGATGCGTCCTTGTTACAATCAAGTTAATGATGAGTTATCGCTTATACTTTATTTTATTTGTGATTAAAGTGTTATAATGTCAAATGTGAGGCACAGCTGCTTGCTTTCATCTAAAAGTAGTAATTTAGTTGTAGATATAGCAATGTTGCTGCGTGTAGAAATACCGACTTCCAGGGGAAACTACATTCCACTTGTTCATCGGATTGGTCTCTTTTATTGATGTGGTTCAATTTTGTCACACCGAACAAAGATATGAACACGAATTCAATAAAACAATAATAGAGCAATTAGTGTTGATGCTGTTGATATTTTAGCTCAACAACGTTTATGAGAATACACATTTTGAAATGTGACAAATGTAACCCTTTTTTGAGTGAAATAATCAAAGTTTAACCACAGATGTTACATTTTCAATTCTAGCACCAAGAATCATCATATGTAATGTACTATAGCAACAATTATCATCAAGTCAAAACTGATAAAATATACCAGAACTATTAAAGTATGAAAGCGACACGGGCGTAATACTGACCACATTACCCCAAAAATCATGTGCCGAAGGTCTGTAAAAATTATGGTCTTCATTCTTCTTATATCCTTCCTCCAATGCCGTTGGCGTCGAGGGGAGATACAATCTGCGATTCTTTGCTCTTCTGTTGGCTTCTTCTGGTGTTATCCCTCCTAGTGACTCTAGTATTGCCTTTATCCATCTTTTTCTCGGTCTTCCTCTTAATCTGGTGTTTTCGTAGCGTTTGTTTATGGCTCTTTAAGTTATTGTTAGTTCTTTTTGTCTTGTAATGTAAAAAAAAATTAAATTATGGTCACTAGCACTATATTCACTATACGGGTGCTTTACATAAAAAAAAAAAAAAATTAAAGTATCGCCAAGAAACAGCAGTGCAGGATGGAGACTTTGAAACGTGATCCACGGGACCTACCTGACCCCCGCTAATTAAAAAAACTGTATATCCTTATATATTTTTATGTTATTGTTTAATGTTCCAGCTGAAGGCCTAGTTGGCCGAAACATCGCTCAACTTTTGTTTTGTTTCTCACATAGGTAAAGCCATACCACTTTTTCCTTTTTTTTTAACATTTGCATTCCATATACTCCACGTAGCGTGAAGTGGCTCTTTACTCTTTCTTTTACTAAAGTATCGTCAATAAATAACTGTGGAGGATTGAGCCGTGACCCTGTTGACCCACTTGACCCACATGATCCACTTGACCCACACTAGTTTTACAAAACTGGTTAACACAAGCAATAATTAGGCTAAAGAATCCACAGTTTAGTTCAACACATTGGAACCACTCCCATGAATTAGCTCCAGGAATGGTCGGATTTGAGTAGACTCAGGGTAACTATTACCCTTAGATGCTGTAAAGCTGTTAGGGTTTGAGCTAAAAAGTCACTTTTATATTAAAACAACCGTGTCCAAGAATGTTCAAGAAAAATCGCAATTATTGTTTTCTTTAGATTAAACGTCTCAGCAGTTCTCAATATCTATTTATAGCAACATATGAGCAAATCTAAAACACTTTTAATTCACCGAGCCACGTGATCAGAATAGACAATCTGTCTCATTTACGTCAAATCGTGAAAATGAGTAAATTAAAGTGTGATTAGCGTAAATTATCCTTTCTAAAACACTCGAAAATGAAGATAATCAACATTTTTCGAACACAACATGAGAAGAAATACTTGATTACAACTGGAAAAATAGAGGGAAAGAGAGATCGTGAACGACAAAGAGAGACGATATTAGATAGCTTGGTGTCGTGTCATGAAAACCAGTCAACAACAGAATTAATACATTTTAGTGTGGATAGAGATTTGTGGAAGGACATGATCGCCTTAGCCAACCGTTATGGCACATGATGATGATGACAACACTATAGCCTAAAGTAACAATGTAATCACTGATGGTGACGACACTATAGACTAAAGTAACAATGTAATCACTGATGGTGACGACACTATAGACTAAAGTAACAATGTAATCACTGATGGTGACGACACTATAGACTAAAGTAACAATGTAATCACTGATGGTGACGACACTATAGCCTAAAGTAACAATGTAATCGCTGATGATGACGACACTATAGCCTAAAGTAATAATGTAATCACTGATGGTGACGACACTATAGCCTAAAGTAACAATGTAATCACTGATGGTGACGACACTATTGCCTAAAGTAACAATGTAATCACTGATGGTGACGACACTATTGCCTAAAGTAACAATGTAATCACTGATGATGATGACACTATAGCCTAAAGTAATAATGTAATCACTGATGGCGACCAACTTACTTGGCAGCAAGTTTCCACTTGCCTCGTGAGATGCCGAAAGTGCTCCCACAGTTGAATGCCAACCAGCCCCACCTGAAGAAGTGTTTGTATTTGTTGAGGTAGAGACGATTTCAACATGTCAGTTACATCTTCATATTATTGCTAGTGAGATATTAGACAAGTCATTGCGTGTGTAGAAATATACCGACAGTATCAGTCAGAAAATGCTTAGAAAATATACGACAGACATTACACACTTTTTTTTCCTAATATTAGACCTGTTTATGAAATCTTTCTTTCTTTCTTTCTTTCTTTCTTTCTTTCTTTCTTTCTTTCTTTCTTTCTTTCTTTCTTTCTTTCTTTCTTTCTTTCTTTCTTTCTTTCTTTCTTTCTTTATTTATTTATTTATTTACTTATTTATTTATTTACTTCTATCTTTCCTTTCTTTTTTGTTTCATTCTTGCTTTCTCTCTTCACTTTCTCTTGCACCCATTGGTATCGAGAGAGATACAAAGTCTGGTTCTCGCCGTTTTGGCGACTCCATCGACATTTGATGTTGTTGTAGCGCTTCTTTGATGTTGTCTGCCCATCTTAATCTGGGTCAACCTCAGTCTCTTCTCCCTTCTACTCTGCTAATAATATGCTTTATATGGTAAGGAATCACGCGGTATTCTTTCTAGATGGACAAACCAGTTCATCTGTTGTTTCTGTCTGTAGCGTAGAATTGATTCAATGTTGACACTTTCTCGTATAATATCATTTCTGATTGTCGTTTCTGGTCACTACAAGCACACTTCTCAGACATCTCATCTCTGTGCCAACCAGCTTTCTTTTATGCTTAGACGTAAGTGACCATGTTTGACATCGGTAGCACAATGTGGGAATGAATATACTCTGTATAAGATGATGCTTGGTGGTAACAGGTATTGCTTTGTGTTGAAACACAGGGAACAGATGTTCCAAAATTTGGTTTTCCCTTGTTGCATCCGATGTTTATTTCTGTATCGATTTTACCATCATCTGGGAATGATATTCCCAGGTATTTAAAGTGTGTTTTATAACGTTGTGATCTGTAGTCATGCCTAACGCCTTCCATTGTTTTCCCGTTGATATAACTTCTGATTTCTGTAACGCTTAACAATGATTTCCTCAATATCTATTGAATATGTGACTACCTTTTCTATTGATAAAAAGCTACGACACAATTTTATTAAAGCAATTTGAAATCTGTTAAAATGTCCTAATAACATCGGTGGTAACAGTTCCTGTGCAAATTATTGGCATTTAAAAGACCTTCATCGACCTCCAAGGAACCATATCTGGAGATGCTCTAGCTGGAGGCAACTCACGCAATGGGAACAGGGGCCTAAACTCTGCTTCTAAATATTTAAAAAAACATATCTTCATGTCAAGTAATGGCTCTCTCCATATCTTGCTGGCAGATGGGGAATACCATCATCAGGTCGCATGTCTTTTGCGGAGCATTTACCACAGCCTGTTTGAAAGAATCTCTGTCTCTTGTCAGATCTCTCACAGAACGCTGCATTTACCACAGCCTGTTTGAAAGAATCTCTGTCTCTTGTCAGATCTCTCACAGAACGCTGCATTTACCACAGCCTGTTTGAAAGAATCTCTGTCTCTTGTCAGATCTCTCACAGAACGCTGCATTTACCACAGCCTGTTTGAAAGAATCTCTGTCTCTTGTCAGATCTCTCACAGAACGCTGCATTTACCACAGCTTGTCTGAAAGAATCTCTGTCTCTTGTCAGATCTCTCACAGAACGCTGCATTTACCACAGCCTGTTTGAAAGAATCTCTGTCTCTTGTCAGATCTCTCACAGAACGCTGCATTCACCACAGCTTGTCTGAAAGAATCTCTGTCTCTACCCAGATCTCCCAATTCTTCTGTTAACATGTTCAAGGCCTCCTTGATGTCTTGAAACCACCTTCTTCTCGGTCTGCTTCTGATGCATAGCCCAGGACCAATGCCTTCCATTATTGTTCTTTCCAGCCCCCTTTGTCTTTTGATGTGGTCATTAATTTACTCAGTTAAATGGTATTTATTAGCCAGTTCTTTTCAATGTTTACATATTTTTGTGTCTTCACTGCTTGTTTCCACTAGCCAAGGTATCTTAAGGATTTTTATTTCTGCACCTTTTGGTTTCCGATGAATCGATTTTCTTCCCCGCTATTTGCAAGATTATCCATGATTTATATCCGTATGCTGCCATCGGGAAGATACATGTCCTCAGTAATTTTAATTTTACTGCCTTGCTAATATTGTGCCTCGTGTGTTTTAATTGTTGTATTGCTTTTGTTAACCTTCTTTTTATCTTTCTGGCAGTCTCCAGTGTTAGCTACCGTAGATTCCAAATATTCATAGTTTGTTAGTTTCAAGTTCTTCACTGTCGATGATTGTGGTTTGGTTTCTTGTTTTGTTAATGGGGTATATTGGGTGTCAATGTGTGTGTGTCAACGCCTGGCCACTTTACTTTCCAGAAAAATCACTCTTCGTTTAGAGGCTGGGTGAAAGCCACAGCCTTGTCGGTCCGAAACAATTCTGCCACATGTGGGAATCGAACCGGGATACTTCAGAACAGGAAGCGAGCACATTAACCACCCAGCCGCCCTTGTTGCTTTTCATATTTTCTTTTCTTTCATGATACTGCTTTAATTCTATCTGCAAGAGAACATAATCTAAACTGTTGTGTGCAGACACATAGTCGGAAAAACGAAATATTTCTGTTTATGTTTTAGCCTGTTATTGCCAGCAAAACCTGACCAACACTTACCATAGCATGAACATTCCAACAATTGCATTTGCCGGATTGCACATTGAAGGCTTGGGAGCGCCTTCATCAAATCTACCAATCCTTGGCTTCAACATAATAGTTGCTACTAGTCCGGATACGCCACCCACCATGTGTACTACGCCTGAAAGAATGTGCACACAGTAGATTATAGAACAAGTGTCAAGAAACAACACAATGTAGAGCAGAGAATAGTTATTTTTTTTTCGTTCGCCAGCTTTTACCTCTGACGAAGTCCCTAGAGACTAGGAACTGAATTGTGCCTGTTAATCCATTTTTTTCCCTGGCAGCCTACATTTTTTCCCTGACAGGGGTCCCTCACCGCATAGACAGAATACTCCGTCTTCGGAGGTACTCATACTTTTTCTGTTGATGAGTAATTGACGTTTCAAGCCGGGCCTCGCTGCTGAGACCAGGGGTGGTTGCCTCAGAGAGAAATCATAAATAAAAATCCCAACTGGCACAGCCGGTTGTTTAATTACATAACCTCTCTGTCTCGAGGCCGGCGTCTTGCCTCGACACTAACCAGTCCCCCACAACAGTTATAAGGAGACATCAAAATAAGGAATGTAGAAGTTATGAAGAAATATGTGGAGTGAAGAGAAGTTATAAAGAAGTAAGATAATACAGAATATAGAACAATATGAAAGAACCAATTTAATATAGAATAAGTAATACTTATAAAGAAATAAAACAAATTGTACCAGAAAATTATATTAAGCAAAAAAAAATCATGCAAATATGGAATAATCAAATAAAAAGAAAACAATAGTAATCTAGAATAAAAACACGATTATAAAGAAACAGAACGAAATATAATTTTGAACAATGACAAAAAAATACAAACTAGAATAAAGAACAATTATACAGAAAATCGCATACATACACACACACACACACATACACACACAGAGGCAAAATCGATCGTTTTATAAAGTGATACCTGAACCAGCAAAATCGATCCCGCCCAGGTTCTTGATAAAACCGTTGTCTGCCCAGGCCCAGTGGGCGGGAATGCAGTAGACGACGGTGTTGAAGAGGGAGAAGATGATGTAGGAGTCGAGCCTAGTTCTCTCTGCCATAGCTCCGGACACGATCGTCGTGGCTGTGTGCAAGACAAGGTTCACGGTTACACTTGCTTTTCTCAATCAAATATTGGCATTTTAGTTCCCATCTTACAAACGTAACAGGACGTTTTTTTTTTAAGGGTCAAGGGTGGAAGGAAGAGATAACCTCGGCCTATTACATTCCCCACATTCTTAAACCAAAATCTTCTAGGGTGGCTCCATTTCTGACTCATCCTGTGGATTGTTCTAATTTAACTTTTCATTTTCGGAAACACAAGCACGATAACAGCTTGAACACTATTCTTTTAGACCGCAACTATTCTTTTAGACCTCAACTATTCTTTTAGACCGCAACTATTCTTTTAGACTGCAACTATTCTTTTAGACCGCAACTATTCTTTTAGCCCTCAACTATTCTTTTAGACCTCAACTATTCTTTTAGACCGCAACTATTCTTTTAGACCGCAACTATTCTTTTAGACCTCAACTATTCTTTTAGACCGCAACTATTCTTTTAGACCGCAACTATTCTTTTAGACCGCAACTATTCTTTTAGACCGCAACTATTCTTTTAGACCGCAACTATTCTTTTAGACCTCAACTATTCTTTTAGACCTCAACTATTCTTTTAGACCTCAACTATTCTTTTAGACCTCAACTATTCTTTTAGACCGCAACTATTCTTTTAGACCGCAACTATTCTTTTAGACCGCAACTATTCTTTTAACATTTTCTAATATCCGGGCACAAAGTTCTTTCAGACCGCAACGTCGGGTCATTTTGTGTTGTTTGTCCATGATATGCAACTGCAAGAATATCGATTTTAAATATTTGAACTAATTCTCTACCTGATGAAGTTAAACTTAACACAAGTAATACACCACGTGACACTTTTAAAGTTGGTTATGGCGCCAAAACGTTTGAAACATTCTTTTCTGTTTTTTTTTTCCAGCATTTTTTGTTGTTGTTTTCGTTTCAAGTATAATTTTGTTGTTGTTTAGCGAACGGGAGGTCGTGTTGATTCAATCTAATGTTCGATTATAGGAAAAAAAGGGGGGAGGCGGGGCTGGTAGAGAGATGTCATCGGTTCGATTTTTAGTAGGCCATGAGTTTTTTTTTTTTTCTTTTTGGATTGGGGATATGGGTGTCAAATAAGAAAATTGAAATAAATCAAACACATAGAAGAAGACTTCCTAGGCCATGAGGTTATTAATTTTAGCACTTCATTAGTTTCTCACCTCAGTATTATTACCTCAGTAGGTTTCTCCCATTTGTAGGTGTATTACCTCAGTAGGTTTCTCCATTTGTAGGTGTATTACCTCAGTAGGTTTCTCCCATTTGTAGGTGTATTACCTCAGTAAGTTTCTCTCATTTGTAGGTGTATTACCTCAGTAGATTTCTCTCATTTGTAGGTGTATTACCTCAGTAGGTTTCTCTAATTTGTAGGTGTATTACCTCAGTAGGTTTCTCTAATTTGTAGGTGTATTACCTCAGTAAGTTTCTCCCATTTGTAGGTGTATTACCTCAGTAGGTTTCTCCCATTTGTAGGTGTATTACCTCAGTATGTTTCTCTCATTTGTGGGTGTATTACCTCAGTAAGTTTCTCCCATTTCTTCCCTCGGTAACTTTCTCTCCTCAATATGTTTCTAATCTGTAGGTTTCTCTACTCTATAAGTATCTCCTCTGTCAGTTTCTTCCCTCAGTAACTATCTCTAATCGATATGTATCGCCTCGGTAAGTTTCTCCACTCGGTAAGATTCTCTTCTATAGGTATATACTCGGTTAGGTTCTCGCTTTGATAAGTTTCTCTCCCTTCGGTAACTTTCTTCTCTTTGTAAGTTTCTTATTCTGTAAGTTTCCCCCTCCCTCTGTAAGTATCCCCTTCTATGTTAGTTTCTCCTCTCTGTAAGTTCCCCCTCTGTAAGTTCCCCCCTCTGTAAGTTCCCCCCTCTGTAAGTTCCCCCTCTAAAAGTTACCCCTCTCTGTAAGTTCCCCTTAAATGTTAGTTTCCCCTCTCTGGAAGTTTCCCCCTGCCTCTGTAAGTTTCCCCCCTACCTCTATAAGTTTCCCCCCTCTGTAAATGTTACCCCTCTATAAGTTTCCCCCTCTGTAAATGTTACCCCTCTATAAGTTTCCCCCCTCTGTAAATGTTACCCCTCTATAAGTTACCCCTCTATAAGTTACCCCTCGATAAATTACCCCTCTATAAGTTACCCCTCTATAAGTTAACCCCTCTACAAAATACCCCCTATAAGTGGCCACTCTATAAGTTTCCTCCTCTGTAAAAGTTACCCCTCTATAAGTTACCCCCCTATAAGATACCCCTCTATAAGTTACCCCTGTAAAAGTTTTCCCCCTCTGTAAATGTTACCCCCCCCCCAAAAGTTATCCATAAAAATGTTACCCCTATATAAGTTACCTTCTATAAGTTTCCCCCTCTGTAAATGTTACCCCTCTATAAATTTCCCCCCTCTGTAAATGTTACCATTCTGTTAGTTACCCCTCTATAAGTTACCCCCCCCTATAAGTAACCCCTCTATAAGTTACCCCTCTATAAGTTACCCCCCTATAAGCTACCCCTGTATAAGTTACCCCTATATAAGTTGCATTTCTATATCTTTCCCCTCTGTAAAAGTTACCCCCTATAAGTTACCCTTCTATAAGTTACCCCTCTATAAGTTACCCCTATATAAGTTACCCTTCTATAAGTTTTCCCCCTCTGTAAATGTTACCCCCTATAAGTTACCCCTCTATAAGTTACCCCTATATAAGTTACGCTTCTATAAGTTTCCTGCTCTCTAAATGTTACCCCTCTATAAGTTACCCTTATATAATTTACCCTTCTATAAGTTTTCCCCCTCTGTAAATTTTACCCTCTATAAGTTACCCCTCTACAAATTACCCCTCTATAAGTTACCCTTCTATAAGTTTCCCTCCTCTGTAAAAATTACCCCCTATAAGTTACCCCTCTATAAGTTACCCATATATAAGTTACCCTTCTATAAGTTTCCCCCTCTGTAAAAGTTACCACCTATAAGTTACCCCTCTATAAGTTACCCCTCTATAAGTTACCCCTATATAAGTTACCCCTTTATAAGTGTCCTCCTCTGTAAATGTTACCACTCTGTTATTTACCCCTCTATAAGTTTTTCCCCATCTGTAAAAGTTACCCCTCTATAAGTTATCCCTCTATAAGTAAGCCCTCTATAAGTTACCCCTCTATAAGTTACCCCTCTATAAGTTACCCCTCTATAAAATACCCCTCTATAAGTGACCACTCTATAAGTTACCCTTCTATAAGTTTCCTCCTCTGTAAAAGTTCACTCCTCTATACGTTACCCCCTATAAAATACCCCTCTATAAGTTACCCCTGTATAAGTTTTCCCCCTCTGTAAATGTTACCCACCATATACGTTACCCCTGTATAAGTTACCCCTATATAAGTTACCCTTCTATAAATTTCCTCCTCTGTAAAAGTTACCCCTCTATAAGTTACTCCTCTATAAGTTACCCCTCTATAAGTTACCCCTATATAATAAACCCCTCTATAAGTTTCCCCCTATGCAAAAGTTACTCCTCTATAAATTACCTCTCTATAAGTTACCCCTCTATAAGTTACCCCTCTATAAGTAACCCATCTATAAGTTACCCCTATATAAGTTACCCTTCTATAAGTTTCCTCCTCTGTAATGTTACCACTCTATAAGTTACCCCTCTATAAGTTTCCTCCTCTGTAAATGTTACCACTCTATAAGTTACCCCTCTATAAGTTTCCTCCTCTGTAAATGTTACCACTCTATAAGTTACCCCTCTATAAGTTTCCTCCTCTGTAAATGTTACCACTCTATAAGTTACCCCTCTATAAGTTTCCTCCTCTGTAAATGTTACCACTCTATAAGTCACCCCTCTATAAGTTTCCTCCTCTGTAAATGTTACCACTCTATAAGTTACCCCTCTATAAGTTTTCCTCCTCTGTAAATGTTACCACTCTATAAGTTACCCCTCTATAAGTTTCCTCCTCTGTAAATGTTACACTCTATAAGTTACCCCTCTATAAGTACCCATCTATAAGTTACCCCTCTATAAGTTACCCCTCTATAAGTTTCCTCCTCTGTAAATGTTACCCCTCTATAAGTTACCCCTCTATAAGTTACCCCTCTATAAGTTACCCCTCTATAAGTTACCCCTCTATAAGTTACCCCTCTATAAGTTACCCCTCTATAAGTTACCCCTCTATAAGTTACCGCTCTATAAGTTACCCCTCTATAAGTTACCCCTCTATAAGTTACCCCTCTATAAGTTACCCCTCTATAAGTTACCCCTCTATAAGTTACCCTTCTATAAGTTTCCTCCTCTGTAAATGTTACCCCTCTAAAAGTTACCCCTCTATAAGTTACCCCTCTATAAGTTACCCCTTTATAAGTTACCCCTCTTGAAGTTACCCCTCTATAAGTTACCCCTCTATAAGTTACCCCTCTATAAGTTACCCCTCTATAAGTTACCCCTCTATAAGTTACCACTCTATAAGTTACCCTTCTATAAGTTTCCTCCTCTGTAAATGTTACCCCTCTATAAGTTACCCCTCTATAAGTTACCCCTCTATAAGTTACCCCTCTATAAGTTACCCCTCTATAAGTTACCCCTCTATAAGTTACCCCTCTACAAGTTACCCCTTTATAAGTTACCCTTCTATAAGTTTCCTCCTCTGTAAATGTTACCCCTCTATAAGTTACCCCTCTATAAGTTACCCCTCTATAAGTTACCCCTCTATAAGTTATCCCTCTATAAGTTACCCCTCTATAAGTTTCCTCCTCTGTAAATGTTACCCCTCTATAAGTTACCCCTCTATAAGTTACCCCTCTATAAGTTACCCCTCTATAAGTTACCCCTCTATAAGTTACCCCTCTATAAGTTACCCCTCTATAAGTTACCCCTCTATAAGTTACCCTTCTATAAGTTTCCTCCTCTGTAAATGTTACCCCTCTATAAGTTACCCCTCTATAAGTTACCCCTCTATAAGTTACCCCTCTATAAGTTACCCCTCTATAAGTTACCCCTCTATAAGTTACCCTTCTATAAGTTTCCTCCTCTGTAAATGTTACCCCTCTATAAGTTACCCCTCTATAAGTTACCCCTCTATAAGTTACCCCTCTATAAGTTACCCCTCTATAAGTTACCCCTCTATAAGTTACCCCTCTATAAGTTACCCCTCTATAAGTTACCCCTCTATAAGTTACCCCTCTATAAGTTACCCTTCTATAAGTTTCCTCCTCTGTAAATTTTACCCCTCTATAAGTTACCCCATCTATAAGTTACCCCTCTATAAGTTACTCCTCTATAAGTTACTCCTCTATAAGTTACCCCTCTATAAGTTACCCCTCTATAAGTTACCCCTCTATAAGTTACTCCTCTATAAGTTACCCCTATATAAGTTACCCTTCTATAAGTTTCCTCCTCTGTAAATGTTACCCCTCTATAAGTTACCCCTCTATAAGTTACCCCTCTATAAGTTACCCCTCTATAAGTTACTCCTCTATAAGTTACCCCTCTATAAGTTACCCCTATATAAGTTACTCCTCTATAAGTTACCCCTATATAAGTTACCCCTCTATAAGTTACCCTTCTATAAGTTACCCCTCTATAAGTTACCCCTATATAAGTTACCCTTCTATAAGTTACCCATCTATAAGTTACTCCTCTATAAGTTACCCCTATATAAGTTACCCTTCTATAAGTTTCCTCCTCTGTAAATGTTACCCCTCTATAAGTTACCCCTCTATAAGTTACCCCTCTATAAGTTACTCCTCTATAAGTTACCCCTCTATAAGTTACCCCTCTATAAGTTACTCCTCTGTAAGTTACCCCTCTATAAGTTCCCCTCTATAAGTTACTCCTCTATAAGTTACCCCTCTATAAGTTACCCTTCTATATGTTACCCCTCTATAAGTTACCCTTCTATAAGTTACTCCTCTATAAGTTACCCCTCTATAAGTTACCCCTCTATAAGTTACTCCTCTATAAGTTACCCCTCTATAAGTTACCCTTCTATAAGTTACTCCTCTATAAGTTACCCCTCTATAAGTTACCCCTCTATAAGTTACTCCTCTATAAGTTACCCCTCTATAAGTTACCCCTATATAAGTTACTCCTCTATCAGTTAGCCCTCTATAAGTTACCCCTCTATAAGTTGCCCCTCTATAAGTTACTCCTCTATAAGTTACCCCTCTATAAGTTACCTCTATATAAGTTACTCCTCTATAAGTTACCCCTCTATAAGTTACCCTTCTATAAGTTACCCTTCTATAAGTTACCCTTCTATAAGTTATCCCTCTATAAGTTACCCTTCTATAAGTTACCCTTCTATAAGTTACCCTTCTATAAGTTACCCCTCTATAAGTTGCCCTTCTATAAGTTACCCTTCTATAAGTTACCCTTCTATAAGTTACCCTTCTATAAGTTACCCTTCTATAAGTTACCACTCTATAAGTTACCCTTCTATAAGTTACCCTCTATAAGTTACCCTTCTATAAGTTACCCTTCTATAAGTTGCCCCTATATAAGTTACCCCTATATAAGTTACTCCTCTATAAGTTACCCCTCTATAAGTTACCCTTCTATAAGTTACCCTTCTATAAGTTACCCCTCTATAAGTTACCCCTCTATAAGTTACTCCTCTATAAGTTACCCCTCTATAAGTTACCCCTCTATAAGTTACCCTTCTATAAGTTACCCCTCTATAAGTTACCCTTCTATAAGTTACCCCTCTATAAGTTACCCTTCTATAAGTTACCCCTCTATAAGTTACCCTTCTATAAGTTACCCTTCTATAAGTTACCCCTCTATAAGTTACCCTTCTATAAGTTACCCTTCTATAAGTTACCCTTCTATAAGTTACCCTTCTATAAGTTACCCTTCTATAAGTTACCCTTCTATAAGTTACCATTCTATAAGTTACCCCTCTATAAGTTACCCCTCTATAAGTTACCCTCTATAAGTTACCCTTCTATAAGTTACTCCTCTATAAGTTACCCCTCTATAAGTTACCCCTCTATAAGTTACTCCTCTATAAGTTACCCCTCTATAAGTTCCCCTCTATAAGTTACTCCTCTATAAGTTACCCTCTATAAGTTACCCTTCTATATGTTACCCCTCTATAAGTTACCCTTCTATAAGTTACTCCTCTATAAGTTACCCCTCTATAAGTTACCCCTCTATAAGTTACCCTTCTATATGTTACCCCTCTATAAGTTACCCTTCTATAAGTTACTCCTCTATAAGTTACCCCTCTATAAGTTACCCCTCTATAAGTTACTCCTCTATAAGTTACTCCTCTATAAGTTACCCCTATATAAGTTACCCTTCTTTAAGTTACCCCTATATAAGTTACCCCTCTATAAGTTACCCCATCTATAAGTTACCCCTCTATAAGTTACTCCTCTATAAGTTACTCCTCTATAAGTTACCCCTCTATAAGTTACCCCTCTATAAGTTACCCCTCTATAAGTTACTCCTCTATAAGTTACCCCTATATAGGTTACCCTTCTATAAGTTTCCTCCTCTGTAAATGTTACCCCTCTATAAGTTACCCCTCTATAAGTTACCCCTCTATAAGTTACCCCTCTATAAGTTATCCCTCTATAAGTTACCCTCTATAAGTTTCCTCCTCTAAATGTTACCCCTCTATAAGTTACCCCTCTATAAGTTACCCCTCTATAAGTTACCCTATATAAGTTACTCCTCTATAAGTTACCCTCTATAAGTTACCCCTCTATAAGTTGCCCCTCTATAAGTTACTCCTCTATAAGTTACCCCTCTATAAGTTACCTCTATATAAGTTACTCCTCTATAAGTTACCCCTCTATAAGTTACCCTTCTATAAGTTACCCTTCTATAAGTTACCCTTCTATAAGTTATCCCTCTATAAGTTACCCTTCTATAAGTTACCCTTCTATAAGTTACCCTTCTATAAGTTACCCCTCTATAAGTTGCCCTTCTATAAGTTACCCTCTATAAGTTACCCTTCTATAAGTTACCCTTCTATAAGTTACCCTTCTATAAGTTACCACTCTATAAGTTACCCTTCTATAAGTTACCCTTCTATAAGTTACCCTTCTATAAGTTACCCTTCTATAAGTTGCCCCTATATAAGTTACCCCTCTATAAGTTACTCCTCTATAAGTTACCCCTCTATAAGTTACCCTTCTATAAGTTACCCTTCTATAAGTTACCCCTCTATAAGTTACCCCTCTATAAGTTACTCCTCTATAAGTTACCCCTCTATAAGTTACCCCTCTATAAGTTACCTTCTATAAGTTACCCCTCTATAAGTTACCCTTCTATAAGTTACCCCTCTATAAGTTACCCTTCTATAAGTTACCCCTCTATAAGTTACCCTTCTATAAGTTACCCTTCTATAAGTTACCCCTCTATAAGTTACCCTTCTATAAGTTACCCTTCTATAAGTTACCCTTCTATAAGTTACCCTTCTATAAGTTACCCTTCTATAAGTTACCCTTCTATAAGTTACCATTCTATAAGTTACCCCTCTATAAGTTACCCTCTATAAGTTACCCCTCTATAAGTTACCCTTCTATAAGTTACTCCTCTATAAGTTACCCCTCTATAAGTTACCCCTCTATAAGTTACTCCTCTATAAGTTACCCCTCTATAAGTTCCCCTCTATAAGTTACTCCTCTATAAGTTACCCCTCTATAAGTTACCCTTCTATATGTTACCCTCTATAAGTTACCCTTCTATAAGTTACTCCTCTATAAGTTACCCCTCTATAAGTTACCCTCTATAAGTTACCCTTCTATAAGTTACCCCTCTATAAGTTACCCTTCTATAAGTTACTCCTCTATAAGTTACCCCTCTATAAGTTACCCCTCTATAAGTTACTCCTCTATAAGTTACCCTCTATAAGTTACCCCTCTATAAGTTACCCTTCTTAAGTTACCCCTATATAAGTTACCCCTCTATAAGTTACCCCTCTATAAGTTACCCCTCTATAAGTTACCCTCTATAAGTTACCCTCTATAAGTTACCCCTCTATAAGTTACCCTCTATAAGTTACCCCTCTATAAGTTACTCCTCTATAAGTTACCCCTATATAAGTTACCCTTCTATAAGTTTCCTCCTCTGTAAATGTTACCCCTCTATAAGTTACCCCTCTATAAGTTACCCCTCTATAAGTTACCCCTCTATAAGTTATCCCTCTATAAGTTACCCCTCTATAAGTTTCCCCTCTAAATGTTACCCCTCTATAAGTTACCCCTCTATAAGTTACCCCTCTATAAGTTACCCCTCTATAAGTTACCCCTCTATAAGTTACCCTCTATAAGTTACCCCTCTATAAGTTACCCTCTATAAGTTACCCTTCTATAAGTTACCCTTCTATAAGTTTCCTCCTCTGTAAAGTTACCCCTCTATAAGTTACCCCTCTATAAGTTACCCCTCTATAAGTTACCCCTCTATAAGTTACCCCTCTATAAGTTACCCCTCTATAAGTTACCCCTCTATAAGTTACCCCTCTATAAGTTACCCCTCTATAAGTTACCCTTCTATAAGTTTCCTCCTCTGTAAAGTTACCCCTCTATAAGTTACCCTCTATAAGTTACCCCTCTATAAGTTACCCCTCTATAAGTTACCCCTCTATAAGTTACCCCTCTATAAGTTACCCCTCTATAAGTTACCCCTCTATAAGTTACCCCTCTATAAGTTACCCTCTATAAGTTACCCTTCTATAAGTTTCCTCCTCTATAAATTTTACCCCTCTATAAGTTACCCCTCTATAAGTTACCCTCTATAAGTTACCCCTCTATAAGTTACCCCTCTATAAGTTACCCCTCTATAAGTTACCCCTCTATAAGTTACCCCTCTATAAGTTTCCTCCTCTGTAAATGTTACCCCTCTATAAGTTACCCTTTATAAGTTACCCCTCTATAAGTTACCCCTCTATAAGTTACCCCTCTATAAGTTACCCCTCTATAAGTTACCCCTCTATAAGTTACCCCTATATAAGTTACCCCTCTATAAGTTACCCCTCTATAAGTTACCCTCTATAAGTTACCCCTCTATAAGTTACCCCTCTATAAGTTACCCCTCTATAAGTTACCCCTCTGTATAAGTTACCCCTCTATAAGTTACTCCTCTATAAGTTACCCCTCTATAAGTTACCCCTCTATAAGTTACCCTCTATAAGTTACCCCTCTATAAGTTACCCTCTATAAGTTACCCCTCTATAAGTTACCCCTCTATAAGTTACTCCTCTATAAGTTACCCCTCTATAAGTTACTCCTCTATAAGTTACCCCTATATAAGTTACCCTTCTTTAAGTTACCCCTATATAAGTTACCCCTCTATAAGTTACCCCATCTATAAGTTACCCCTCTATAAGTTACCCCTCTATAAGTTACCCCTCTATAAGTTACCCCTCTATAAGTTACCCCTCTATAAGTTACCCCTCTATAAGTTACTCCTCTATAAGTTACCCCTCTATAAGTTACTCCTCTATAAGTTACCCCTATATAAGTTACCCTTCTATAAGTTACCCCTATATAAGTTACCCCTCTATAAGTTACCCCTCTATAAGTTACCCCTCTATAAGTTACTCCTCTATAAGTTACTCCTCTATAAGTTACCCCTCTATAAGTTACCCCTCTATAAGTTACCCCTCTATAAGTTACTCCTCTATAAGTTACCCCTATATAAGTTACCCTTCTATAAGTTTCCTCCTCTGTAAATGTTACCCCTCTATAAGTTACCCTCTATAAGTTACCCCTCTATAAGTTACCCCTCTATAAGTTACTCCTCTATAAGTTACCCCTCTATAAGTTACCCCTATATAAGTTACTCCTCTATAAGTTACCCCTATATAAGTTACCCCTCTATAAGTTACCCTTCTATAAGTTACCCCTCTATAAGTTACCCCTATATAAGTTACCCTTCTATAAGTTACCCTCTATAAGTTACTCCTCTATAAGTTACCCCTATATAGTTACCCTTCTATAAGTTTCCTCCTCTGTAAATGTTACCCCTCTATAAGTTACCCCTCTATAAGTTACCCCTCTATAAGTTACTCCTCTATAAGTTACCCCTCTATAAGTTACCCCTATATAAGTTACTCCTCTATAAGTTACCCCTCTATAAGTTACCCCTCTATAAGTTACCCTTCTATAAGTTACCCCTCTATAAGTTACCCTTCTATAAGTTACCCTCTATAAGTTACCCTTCTATAAGTTACCCTTCTATAAGTTACCCTTCTATAAGTTACCCTTCTATAAGTTACCCTTCTATAAGTTACCCTTCTATAAGTTACCCTTCTATAAGTTACCCTTCTATAAGTTACCCTTCTATAAGTTACCCTTCTATAAGTTACCCCTCTATAAGTTACCCCTCTATAAGTTACCCCTCTATAAGTTACCCTTCTATAAGTTACTCCTCTATAAGTTACCCCTCTATAAGTTACCCCTCTATAAGTTACTCCTCTATAAGTTACCCCTCCATAAGTTCCCCTCTATAAGTTACTCCTCTATAAGTTACCCCTCTATAAGTTACCCTTCTATATGTTACCCCTCTATAAGTTACCCTTCTATAAGTTACTCCTCTATAAGTTACCCCTCTATAAGTTACCCCTCTATAAGTTACCCTCTATAAGTTACTCCTCTATAAGTTACCCCTATATAAGTTACCCTTCTTTAAGTTACCCCTATATAAGTTACCCTCTATAAGTTACCCCTCTATAAGTTACCCCTCTATAAGTTACTCCTCTATAAGTTACTCCTCTATAAGTTACCCCTCTATAAGTTACCCCTCTATAAGTTACCCCTCTATAAGTTACTCCTCTATAAGTTACCCCTATATAGGTTACCCTTCTATAAGTTCCTCCTCTGTAAGTTACCCCTCTATAAGTTACCCCTCTATAAGTTACCCTCTATAAGTTACCCCTCTATAAGTTATCCCTCTATAAGTTACCCCTCTATAAGTTCCTCCTCTGTAAATGTTACCCCTCTATAAGTTACCCCTCTATAAGTTACCCCTCTATAAGTTACCCCTCTATAAGTTACCCCTCTATAAGTTACCCCTCTATAAGTTACCCCTCTATAAGTTACCCCTCTATAAGTTACCCTTCTATAAGTTACCCTTCTATAAGTTTCCTCCTCTGTAAATGTTACCCCTCTATAAGTTACCCCTCTATAAGTTACCCCTCTATAAGTTACCCCTCTATAAGTTACCCCTCTATAAGTTACCCCTCTATAAGTTACCCCTCTATAAGTTACCCCTCTATAAGTTACCCCTCTATAAGTTACCCTTCTATAAGTTTCCCCTCTGTAAATGTTACCCCTCTATAAGTTACCCTCTATAAGTTACCCCTCTATAAGTTACCCCTCTATAAGTTACCCCTCTATAAGTTACCCCTCTATAAGTTACCCCTCTATAAGTTACCCCTCTATAAGTTACCCCTCTATAAGTTACCCCTCTATAAGTTACCCCTCTATAAGTTACCCTCTATAAGTTACCCCTCTATAAGTTACTCCTCTATAAGTTACCCCTATATAAGTTACCCTTCTTAAGTTACCCCTATATAAGTTACCCCTCTATAAGTTACCCCATCTATAAGTTACCCCTCTATAAGTTACCCCTCTATAAGTTACCCCTCTATAAGTTACCCCTCTATAAGTTACCCCTCTATAAGTTACCCCTCTATAAGTTACTCCTCTATAAGTTACCCTCTATAAGTTACTCCTCTATAAGTTACCCCTATATAAGTTACCCTTCTATAAGTTACCCCTATATAAGTTACCCCTCTATAAGTTACCCCATCTATAAGTTACCCCTCTATAAGTTACTCCTCTATAAGTTACTCCTCTATAAGTTACCCCTCTATAAGTTACCCTCTATAAGTTACCCCTCTATAAGTTACTCCTCTATAAGTTACCCCTATATAAGTTACCCTTCTATAAGTTTCCTCCTCTGTAATGTTACCCCTCTATAAGTTACCCCTCTATAAGTTACCCCTCTATAAGTTACCCCTCTATAAGTTACTCCTCTATAAGTTACCCCTCTATAAGTTACCCCTATATAAGTTACTCCTCTATAAGTTACCCCTATATAAGTTACCCCTCTATAAGTTACCCTTCTATAAGTTACCCTCTATAAGTTACCCCTATATAAGTTACCCTTCTATAAGTTACCCATCTATAAGTTACTCCTCTATAAGTTACCCCTATATAAGTTACCCTTCTATAAGTTTCCTCCTCTGTAATGTTACCCCTCTATAAGTTACCCCTCTATAAGTTACCCCTCTATAAGTTACTCCTCTATAAGTTACCCCTCTATAAGTTACCGCTATATAAGTTACTCCTCTATAAGTTACCCCTCTATAAGTTACCCTCTATAAGTTACCCTTCTATAAGTTACCCCTCTATAAGTTACCCTTCTATAAGTTACCCCTCTATAAGTTACCCTTCTATAAGTTACCTTTCTATAAGTTACCCTTCTATAAGTTACCCTTCTATAAGTTACCCTTCTATAAGTTACCCTTCTATAAGTTACCCTTCTATAAGTTACCCTTCTATAAGTTACCCTTCTATAAGTTACCATTCTATAAGTTACCCCTCTATAAGTTACCCCTCTATAAGTTACCCCTCTATAAGTTACCCTTCTATAAGTTACCCCTCTATAAGTTACCCCTCTATAAGTTACCCCTCTATAAGTTACTCCTCTATAAGTTACCCCTCTATAAGTTACCCCTCTATAAGTTACCCTCTATAAGTTACCCCTCTATAAGTTACCCTTCTATAAGTTACCCCTCTATAAGTTACCCTTCTATAAGTTACTCCTCTATAAGTTACCCCTCTATAAGTTACCCCTCTATAAGTTACTCCTCTATAAGTTACTCCTCTATAAGTTACCCCTCTATAAGTTACCCTTCTATAAGTTACCCCTATATAAGTTACCCCTCTATAAGTTACCCATCTATAAGTTACCCCTCTATAAGTTACTCCTCTATAAGTTACCCTCTATAAGTTACCCCTCTATAAGTTACCCTCTATAAGTTACCCCTCTATAAGTTACTCCTCTATAAGTTACCCCTATATAAGTTACCCTTCTATAAGTTCCTCCTCTGTAAATGTTACCCTCTATAAGTTACCCTCTATAAGTTACCCCTCTATAAGTTACCCCTCTATAAGTTACCCTCTATAAGTTACCCCTCTATAAGTTTCCTCCTCTGTAAAGTTACCCCTCTATAAGTTACCCCTCTATAAGTTACCCCTCTATAAGTTACCCCTCTATAAGTTACCCCTCTATAAGTTACCCCTCTATAAGTTACCCCTCTATAAGTTACCCCTCTATAAGTTACCCCTCTATAAGTTACCCTTCTATAAGTTCCTCCTCTGTAAATGTTACCCCTCTATAAGTTACCCCTCTATAAGTTACCCCTCTATAAGTTACCCCTCTATAAGTTACCCCTCTATAAGTTACCCCTCTATAAGTTACCCTCTATAAGTTACCCCTCTATAAGTTACCCCTCTATAAGTTACCCTTCTATAAGTTTCCCCTCTGTAAAGTTACCCCTCTATAAGTTACCCTCTATAAGTTACCCCTCTATAAGTTACCCCTCTATAAGTTACCCCTCTATAAGTTACCCCTCTATAAGTTACCCCTCTATAAGTTACCCCTCTATAAGTTACCCCTCTATAAGTTACCCCTCTATAAGTTACCCTTCTATAAGTTTCCTCCTCTGTAAATTTACCCTCTATAAGTTACCCCTCTATAAGTTACCCCTCTATAAGTTACCCTCTATAAGTTACCCCTCTATAAGTTACCCCTCTATAAGTTACCCCTCTATAAGTTACCCCTCTATAAGTTACCCCTCTATAAGTTACCACTCTATAAGTTACCCCTCTATAAGTTTCCTCCTCTATAAGTTACCCCTCTATAAGTTACCCCTCTATAAGTTACCCCTCTATAAGTTACCCCTCTATAAGTTACCCCTCTATAAGTTACCCCTCTATAAGTTACCACTCTATAAGTTACCCTTCTATAAGTTTACCTCCTATGTAAATGTTACCCCTCTATAAGTTACCCCTCTATAAGTTACCCCTCTATAAGTTACCCTCTATAAGTTACCCCTCTATAAGTTACCCCTCTATAAGTTCCTCCTCTGTAAATGTTACCCCTCTATAAGTTACCCCTTATAAGTTACCCCTCTATAAGTTACCCCTCTATAAGTTACCCCTCTATAAGTTACCCCTCTATAAGTTACCCCTCTATAAGTTACCCCTCTATAAGTTACCCTCTATAAGTTACCCCTCTATAAGTTACCCCTCTATAAGTTACCCCTCTATAAGTTACCCCTCTATAAGTTACCCCTCTATAAGTTACCCTCTATAAAGTTACCCTCTATAAGTTACCCTCTATAAGTTACCCCTCTATAAGTTACCCCTCTATAAGTTACCCCTCTATAAGTTACCCCTCTATAAGTTACCCCTCTATAAGTTACCCCTCTATAAGTTACCCTCTATAAGTTACTCCTCTATAAGTTACCCCTCTATAAGTTACTCCTCTATAAGTTACCCTATATAAGTTACCCTTCTATAAGTTACCCCTATATAAGTTACCCCTCTATAAGTTACCCCATCTATAAGTTACCCCTCTATAAGTTACCCCTCTATAAGTTACCCCTCTATAAGTTACCCCTCTATAAGTTACCCCTCTATAAGTTACCCCTCTATAAGTTACTCCTCTATAAGTTACCCCTCTATAAGTTACTCCTCTATAAGTTACCCCTATATAAGTTACCCTTCTATAAGTTACCCCTATATAAGTTACCCCTCTATAAGTTACCCCTCTATAAGTTACCCCTCTATAAGTTACCCCTCTATAAGTTACCCCTCTATAAGTTACCCCTCTATAAGTTACTCCTCTATAAGTTACCCCTATATAAGTTACCCTTCTATAAGTTTCCTCCTCTGTAAAGTTACCCTCTATAAGTTACCCCTCTATAAGTTACCCCTCTATAAGTTACCCTCTATAAGTTACCCTCTATAAGTTACCCCTCTATAAGTTACCCCTATAAAAGTTACCCTCTATAAGTTACCCCTATATAAGTTACCCCTCTATAAGTTACCCTTCTATAAGTTACCCCTCTATAAGTTACCCCTCTATAAGTTACCCTTCTATAAGTTACCCTCTATAAGTTACTCCTCTATAAGTTACCCCTATATAAGTTACCCTTCTATAAGTTTCCTCCTCTGTAAAGTTACCCCTCTATAAGTTACCCCTCTATAAGTTACCCTCTATAAGTTACTCCTCTATAAGTTACCCCTCTATAAGTTACCCTATATAAGTTACTCCTCTATAAGTTACCCCTCTATAAGTTACCCCTCTATAAGTTACCCTTCTATAAGTTACCCCTCTATAAGTTACCCTTCTATAAGTTACCCCTCTATAAGTTACCCTTCTATAAGTTACCCTTCTATAAGTTACCCTTCTATAAGTTACCCTCTATAAGTTACCCTTCTATAAGTTACCCTTCTATAAGTTACCCTTCTATAAGTTACCCTTCTATAAGTTACCCTTCTATAAGTTACCATTCTATAAGTTACCCTCTATAAGTTACCCCTCTATAAGTTACCCCTCTATAAGTTACCCTTCTATAAGTTACCCCTCTATAAGTTACCCCTCTATAAGTTACCCCTCTATAAGTTACTCCTCTATAAGTTACCCCTCTATAAGTTCCCCTCTATAAGTTACTCCTCTATAAGTTACCCCTCTATAAGTTACCCTTCTATATGTTACCCCTCTATAAGTTACCCTTCTATAAGTTACTCCTCTATAAGTTACCCCTCTATAAGTTACCCCTCTATAAGTTACTCCTCTATAAGTTACTCCTCTATAAGTTACCCCTCTATAAGTTAACCTTCTTTAAGTTACCCCTATATAAGTTACCCCTCTATAAGTTACCCCATCTATAAGTTACCCCTCTATAAGTTACTCCTCTATAAGTTACTCCTCTATAAGTTACCCTCTATAAGTTACCCCTCTATAAGTTACCCCTCTATAAGTTACTCCTCTATAAGTTACCCCTATATAGGTTACCCTTCTATAAGTTACTCCTCTATAAATGTTACCCCTCTATAAGTTACCCCTCTATAAGTTACCCCTCTATAAGTTACCCCTCTATAAGTTACCCTCTATAAGTTACCCCTCTATAAGTTTCCTCCTCTGTAAAGTTACCCCTCTATAAGTTACCCCTCTATAAGTTACCCCTCTATAAGTTACCCCTCTATAAGTTACCCCTCTATAAGTTACCCCTCTATAAGTTACCCCTCTATAAGTTACCCCTCTATAAGTTACCTTCTATAAGTTACCCTTCTATAAGTTTCCTCCTCTGTAAATGTTACCCCTCTATAAGTTACCCCTCTATAAGTTACCCCTCTATAAGTTACCCCTCTATAAGTTACCCTCTATAAGTTACCCCTCTATAAGTTACCCCTCTATAAGTTACCCTCTATAAGTTACCCCTCTATAAGTTACCCTTCTATAAGTTTCCTCCTCTGTAAATGTTACCCCTCTATAAGTTACCCCTCTATAAGTTACCCCTCTATAAGTTACCCCTCTATAAGTTACCCTCTATAAGTTACCCCTCTATAAGTTACCCCTCTATAAGTTACCCCTCTATAAGTTACCCCTCTATAAGTTACCCCTCTATAAGTTACCCCTCTATAAGTTACCCCTCTATAAGTTACCCCTCTATAAGTTACCCTCTATAAGTTACCCTCTATAAGTTACCCCTCTATAAGTTACCCTCTATAAGTTACCCTTCTATAAGTTACCCCTCTATAAGTTACCCCTCTATAAGTTACCCCTCTATAAGTTACCCTTCTATAAGTTTCCCCTCTATAAGTTACCCTCTATAAGTTACCCCTCTATAAGTTACCCCTCTATAAGTTACCCCTCTATAAGTTACCCCTCTATAAGTTACCCCTCTATAAGTTACCCTCTATAAGTTACCCTCTATAAGTTACCCCTCTATAAGTTACCCCTCTATAAGTTACCCTCTATAAGTTACCCCTCTATAAGTTACCCTCTATAAGTTACCCTCTATAAGTTACCCCTCTATAAGTTACCCCTCTATAAGTTACCCTCTATAAGTTACCCCTCTATAAGTTACCCTCTATAAGTTACCCCTCTATAAGTTACCCCTCTATAAGTTACCCCTCTATAAGTTACCCTCTATAAGTTACCCCTCTATAAGTTACCCTTCTATAAGTTACCCCTCTATAAGTTACCCCTCTATAAGTTACCCCTCTATAAGTTACCCTCTATAAGTTACCCCTCTATAAGTTACCCCTCTATAAGTTACCCCTCTATAAGTTACCCCTCTATAAGTTACCCCTCTATAAGTTACCCCTCTATAAGTTACCCCTCTATAAGTACCCCTCTATAAGTTACCCCTCTATAAGTTACCCTCTATAAGTTACCCCTCTATAAGTTACCCCTCTATAAGTTACCCTTCTATAAGTTACCCTCTATAAGTTACCCTCTATAAGTTACCCCTCTATAAGTTACCCCTCTATAAGTTACCCCTCTATAAGTTACCCCTCTATAAGTTACCCTCTATAAGTTACCCCTCTATAAGTTACCCCTCTATAAGTTACCCCTCTATAAGTTACCCCTCTATAAGTTACCCTCTATAAGTTACCCTCTATAAGTTACCCTTCTATAAGTTACCCCTCTATAAGTTACCCCTCTATAAGTTACCCCTCTATAAGTTACCCCTCTATAAGTTACCCCTCTATAAGTTACCCTTCTATAAGTTACCCTTCTATAAGTTACCCCTCTATAAGTTACCCTCTATAAGTTACCCTCTATAAGTTACCCCTCTATAAGTTACCCCTCTATAAGTTACCCCTCTATAAGTTACCCCTCTATAAGTTACCCCTCTATAAGTTACCCCTCTATAAGTTACCCTTCTATAAGTTACCCCTCTATAAGTTACCCCTCTATAAGTTACCCTTCTATAAGTTACCCTTCTATAAGTTACCCTCTATAAGTTACCCCTCTATAAGTTACCCCTCTATAAGTTACCCCTCTATAAGTTACCCCTCTATAAGTTACCCTCTATAAGTTACCCCTCTATAAGTTACCCCTCTATAAGTTACCCCTCTATAAGTTACCCCTCTATAAGTTACCCCTCTATAAGTTACCCCTCTATAAGTTACCCCTATAAAGTTACCCCTCTATAAGTTACCCTCTATAAGTTACCCCTCTATAAGTTACCCCTCTATAAGTTACCCCTCTATAAGTTACCCCTCTATAAGTTACCCTCTATAAGTTACCCTCTATAAGTTACCCTCTATAAGTTACCCCTCTATAAGTTACCTTCTATAAGTTACCCTCTATAAGTTACCCCTCTATAAGTTACCCCTCTATAAGTTACCCCTCTATAAGTTACCTTCTATAAGTTACCCCTCT
>JAVIAB010000092.1:187595283-187835283 GCA_032433765.1 Megaustenia siamemsis
GTAGACTTCCTCTCCGTCCTCGTAAGAGCGGGCTAGCAGTTTGGCTTCTTCATCATCCAGCTCCTTCAGTTGGTTCACAAGGCCCCGTTCCTTGAGAGTTCCTGGCAAGGGAGAAGCATTGTATCCTGTCAGTACATGTTACACAATAAGGCTAAATAAAAGAGATATCATTTGTTACAGTTGAAACTAAATCACGTGGTGTACCATTATCTCATGAGCATCATTCTTTTACCTTTACTTTTACCTTGTCATAAATGACAAGATACTCTGTAGAAATCTTAAAATCTGAAGTGGAAAAAAAACTAAACAAACACCGAAAAAGGGGAAAGCTGCTGAATCTAACAGCATACAGATAAAGATGATACACGCGCTAGAAGATTTTGGCATTGAAGTGATCACAGACATATGTAACGACATTTACGATACAGGATACAACTAAATTACTTAAAAACAACTTAGATTGCCTTGCTTAATTAATAAGAATAGTGCAGTTAAATGCAGTGATTTTACAGCAATAAGCCTAATGAGCCATGCTACAAAAATCTTGCTAAAAGTTATACAAGGAAGGATTCAGAATAAAGTCAATATTGAATTAGAAGGGCAGCAATTTGGATTTAGAAAGAACAGGTGGAAAAAAGAAACCATATTCTGCACGAGGACATTAATTGAAAAGAGCACAGAAGTAAACAAACCAATATATGTTTCATTTTTCATTTTGTCCGAGTGCTAACACATACCTTTTCCTTCTATTCTTCCCTATTATCGCCTCGGAAGTTTGCCTATTTAATAATATTTATTTACTATTATTTGTCTCCAGTATATAACCACTGGAAACTACTATTCGTGCAGTTTCGTCCAATAAATGTTTGTCTGCAACACAAGTATTCAGCCCTACTGGGAGATACTTGCTTTAATAGGAAAGTACAGAAATACAATTTATTTCCGATCTGTGATCGTAACCATATGCTATAGTCATGGGAACGCCTTCGTGTAAGACACTGCTCACAATAACTACTTTTTTAATTAGCTGCGTGGCAGTGTACCAAGCGTTCGGCTTCTCGTGGCAAGGCGCAGTGCCATGGAGTACGGGTTCGATCCTGCTTCAGACCATATATTGTTCTTTGTTTTTTTCCTGTTGTTGTTTATTTGTCATTTTTCTGAGTGCTAACACATACCCTTTCCTTCTATTAAACCAATATATGCCTGCTTCATAGACTACACCAAAGCTTTTGATAGAGTACACCACAAACAACTTATAGAATGCCTAAAAGAGATACATCCAGATGTCACGGACATAACTAATATGCAATTTATACTGGGAGCAAACAGCAATAATAAAATATAACAAAGCGAACTCTACACCATTGATATAAAAAGAGGAGTAAGACAAGGATGCATCCTATCCAAGCTTGTTCAATCTATACTGGGAGCAAACAGCAATAATAAAATATAACAAAGCGAACTCTACACCATTGATATAAAAAGAGGAGTAAGAAGGATGCATCCTATCACCAAGCTTGTTCAATCTATACTGGGAGCAAACAGCAATAATAAAATATAACAAAGCGAACTCTACACCCATTGATATAAAAAGAGGAGTAAGACAAGGATGCATCCTATCACCAAGCTTGTTCAATCTATACACTGAGCAAATCTTTAAAAACATCTCAGAGATGCCAGGCCTAAACATTAATGGAAAGATAATCAATAACCTAAGATATACTGGTGATACTGTATTACTAGCAGAAAATCATAAAGATCTACAACAATTACATAATGAAACAAACAAGATAAGCATACAATATGGATTAGATATGAATATCAAAAAGACTAAAACTATGATCATAAACAAAGAAAATACTGAAAACCTACAAGTCGATATTAAAATTGAAGGAATAGACCTAGAGACAGTTAAGAGCTATAACTACCTTGGACATACTATAACCAGTGATGGAAAATGTACAACTGAAATAAACTAAAGAATAGGAATGGCAAAAAGTAATTTAATGCCTGAAATATGTATTAACATAAAAACAAATAAAACCAGGGCTAAAACTAATAATAGCAAAATGTTATATCTTCTCATAACATTTGTGTATGGTGCAGAAACGTGGACACCAGACAAGAAAACAGAACACAAAATTGAAGCTTTTGAAATGTTGATATATAGAAGAAACAATAGAATTGGAGGGAAAGAAAATAAAATAAATGATGTCTGATAACAACAACAAAATTAATAGAGAACTACTAAATGCAATTCAAACAAGACAAATGCGATTTTTGGAGCATGTTAAAGGACACAGCAGCCTACTAAAAGTAATCTTAGAAGGGAAAATAAAGGGTACAAGAGGTAGAGGCAGACCAAGACTAACGTGGAGAGTAACATGTGCCATCAAAGCAAGAGACAGAGCAGAATGCGCTCCATGGAGGCCAACCTTCGATGCAGAGACGGCACTCGATGGTGATGATGATGATGATGGCTCTGTATAAGAGATGGAACATACAGCGGTGTCATACTTTCAGGAACGTGTTGGACATAGGAACAGTCAATTCATGGTCTGGAGGAAATGGAATCAAACTAGCCCCTGGGGAGGAAATGGAATCAAACTAGCCCCTGGGACCAAGACGCTCACCAGCAAATGAGATGAGAGAGGCCAGCGACCGATAGCTGACTGTGTGAATAATGATCTGTGAAAATCGGAGCTGATCAAGACTTCACCCAAGTGGGGCTCTTGAAAACAGACTGTCCAGTCTGTCGAGTGGGGATCGAAACGTGAAGGTAAACCCAAAACTCAAAATGTGTTACTGATGAAGGATGTATCGGGCAGAAAGGCACTAATGTCACAGTTCAACTGCAAACCACAACACAACACATCTACACATATTTAAGGTCCTTCTAAGGGCGAACGACTTAGTGGACTCGGTATTCGTTTCGTGTACAGCAAGAACACATAATAGATTTTTGCTGATGGGAGATCTATTTTGCGCGCATGACGAGCCTGTCTTGTTGTTCGTTGCTACTGTTTTAGTTGTCTCACAAGCTGCAGCCCTCGACGACAAGATGTGTCATCTTCTTCATATAAATAACAAAACACATGTTACACATTGAACAAAACATATGCTACAAAATGAAGAAATCATCTGCTACAATTTCCAGAAATAATATGCTACCAATTAAAGAAAACATATGCAATAAATTTAACAAAACACATGCTACCAAATGAAAAAATGTATATTGCAAAATGTAAGAAAAGATATGCTTCAAATTGAAGAAAACGTGTGCTACAAATGGAAGAAAAAATATGCTACAAATTGAACAAAAGACAAACCACAAATTGAACAAATCACGTGCTAAAAATGGAAAAAAACACATGTTCCAAATTGAACAAAACACGGCACAAATAAAAAAAAAAAAACACATGCTACAAATTTAACAAGACACATTCTACAAATTGAACAAAACACAGGCCATAAATTGAACAAAACACAGGCCATAAATTGAACAAAACACAGGCCATAATTGAACAAAACACAGGCCATAAATTGAACAAAACACAGGCCATAAATTGAACAAAACACAGGCCATAAATTGAACAAAAAACAGGTTACAGATCATTCTCCTCTTTGTTTCATTCATCATCATCTAGATTACACCCAGAAAGTACTTGACTTTCATGAAAATTACTCTAAATTTGTATCTGTCCAGCGTCTGCAGCAGTCAATTTAATTATCTTCTCTAATATATTATGTCGTTTCTCATGACCACAATATTTTTATTTCTGGTTTTTATGATCTTTATCAATCAGTTTTCTCTATTTTAGGTTCTTGCACAAAAGACATGTTTGTTCTTTTCCTCGTACTTGTTATTCTTGGTATTTCTTTTCTTTTTTCATTTATAGAATTTGAATTAAAATCCATGGATATGTTGTTCAGCTAATTTTTCGATTGTCTGTGCTTCACAGACATATGTTGCCTTGTGATAAATACAGATAGAGTGATCAGAAACGGTTATTTAAAATAGCATATCAGATCGTCCCTATGATGAAGGACCTACAAAATAAAGTTTAGAAACCAACTGACCTGGTATTGTGTTGTCCAGGAAACAAGCGAAGAAGCCACCAACGAATGAAGGGTTGGACAGCAGCACTTGGAAGAGGTTATTGATGTGGGTGTTACCTGTCAGTTGAGGAGGAACATGAATTCAGGTATTGTCAATAGAGCGGGGAGAAGTGACGTCAGGTATTGTAAAATAAAGAGAGGGGAAGTGACGTCAGGTATTGTCAGTAGAGCGGGAAAGTGACGTCAGGTATTGTCAGTAGAGCGGGCAAGTGACGTCAGATATCGTCAATAGAGCCGGGAGAAGTGACATCAGGTATTGTCAATAGAGCGGGGAAGTGATGTCAGGTATTGTCAATAGAGCGGGGAAGTGACGTCAGGTATTGTCAATAGAGCTGGGAGAAGTGATGCCAGGTATTGTCAATAGAGCGGGGAGAAGTGACGTCAGGTATTGTCAATAGAGACGGGTGAAGTGACGTCAGGTATTGTCAATAGAATGGAGAGAAGTGACGTCAGGTATTGTCAATAGAGCGGGGTGAAGTGACGTCAGGTATTGTCAATAGAGCGGGGAGAAGTGAGGTCAAGCATTGTTAAAAAAACATTGGAGAAGTTTTGTCCAGTATTACCAATATTGAGGGTAGAAGTGACGTCATATAGTGTCAATAGATGGGAGAAGTGACGTCAGATATTGTCAATAGAGGGGAGAAGTGACTTCAGGTATTGTCAATAGAGCCGGGAGAAGTGACTTCAGGTATTGTCAATAGAGACGGGTGAAGTGACGTCAGGTATTATCAATAGAGAGGGGAAGTGACGTCAGGTATTGTCAATAGAGAGGGGAAGTGACGTCAGGTATTGTCAATAGAGACGGGTGAAGTGACGTCCGGTATTGTCAATAGAGAGGGGAAGTGACGTCAGGTATTGTCAATAGAGACGGGTGAAGTGACGTCAGGTATAGTCAATAGAGACGGGTGAGGTGACGTCAGATATTGTCAATAGAGAGGGGAAGTGACGTCAGGTATTGTCAATAGAGAGGGGTGTGACGTCAGGTATTGTCACTAGAGACGGGTGAAGTTACGTCAGGTATTGTCAATAGAGACGGGTGAAGTGACGTCAGGTATTGTCAATAGAGACGGGTGAAGTGACGTCAGGTATTGTCAATAGAGAGTGGAAGTGACGTCAGGTATTGTCAATAGAGCCGGATGAAGTGACGTCAGGTATTGTCAATAGAGCCGGATGAAGTGACGTCACGTATTGTCAATAGAGAGGGGAAGTGACGTCAGGTATTTTCAATAGAGAGGGGAAGTGACGTCAGGTATTGTCAATAGAGAGGGGAAGTGACGTCAGGTATTGTCAATAGAGACGGGTGAAGTGACGTCAGGTATTGTCAATAGAGCCTGGAGAAGTGACGTCACGTATTGTCAATAGAGCCGAGAGATGTGACGTCAGGTATTGTAAAATAAAAACGAGGGGCTATGGCGTCAAATTTATTAAATAAAGAAGGTAGAGGTGAAGTCATGCATTGTGAATAGAGAGGACAGAAATGACGTCAGGTTTTGTAAATAGAGAGGGGAGAAGTGAGGTCAAGAATTGTCAAATAGACTTTGGAGATATTTCGTCAAGTATTATCAATAGAGAGGGTAGAAGTGACGTCATATAGAGTCAATAGGGGGAGAAGTGAAGTCAGATATTGTTAATAGAGGTGGGAAGTGAAGACATTTAATGTCAATAGTGAGGTAAGTGAAATCAGTATTGTTTATAGAGTGAAGAAGTGAAGTCAGGTATTGTCAAAAGTTAGGGAGATGAAAAATGAAATAAGATATTGTCAAATAGAGTGGAGAAGTGAAATCAGGTATTGTCAATAGAGCGGTGGACTGAAATCAGGTTTTGTCAATAGTGTTGGAAGTGAAGTAAAATATAGTCACTGGTGGGGGAGAGGTGATGTCAGGCATTGTCAGTAGAAAAGGGACATATGACATCAGATATTGTTAATATCATCATCATGTGCCATACCGGTTGGCGTAGACGATCATGTCCCTCCACAATCTTCTATCTACAGTGCATTGTATCAGTTCTGTTGTTGACTGTTTTCCATGCCATGACACCAAGCTATCCAGTATTTTCTTTCTGTGTCGTCTGCGATATCTCTTTCCTTTTATTTTGCCAGTTGTAACCAAGTATTCCAACTTTCCTCATCTCATGATGTGCCCGAAAAATGTTGATTGCTTCTTTCCGATGTTTGTTAAGAGCTCCCTTTTTGTGTTGGCCTCTTTGAGAACTTCCTCATTGGTCTATTTTAGCTGTCCAGGGAACTTTCAACATTCTTCTGAGAAATCCCATCTCTGTGGCCTCTAATCGTCTTTTCATTTGTTTGTCTATTCTTCATGATTCGCTTCCATAGGTCAGAATTGGTTCTATATAGCACCGATGAACTCTCTTTCTCATTTCGAGTTGACATAGATGTGTTGCATAAGATATTTTTCATTTTCTGAAATGCTATTTTGGCCTGAGCTATTCTGCTTTTTATTTCTGTGGTGCATATCCCATCTGATGCCATCATCAATATAGAGGGGAGAAATGACGTCAGGTATTGTCAATAGATTGAAGAAGTGACTTTTGGTGATGTAAATAAAGAGAAGAATTGACGTTAGGAAATATCACTCGACAGGAGAGGTGGCACCATATATTTTCAACAGAGTTATGTCAACATCATCAAGGGCCATGCACAGTAATGATTACTTTCACCCACTCACATCTGTTACTTTCATACTGGCATTTCATTATTTCACTTCCGCTTTGCTTCATTCAGATCACCTGTATCATTCAATTCACCTGTTTCACTGAACCCAATCTCTGTTACACAACCCACCTGTTTCACTGAACTCTCTATTACACAACCCATCTGTTTCACTGAACCCTCTATTACACAACCCATCTGTTTCACTGAACCCTCTATTACACAACCCATCTGTTTCACTGAACCCTCTATTACACAACCCACCTGTTTCTCACTTAAATCAGTCTTATCGCACAACTCGCTTGCCCCACGAAACATACCTATATCAGGGAGCAGGCAAACAATTGCAGTGGCTGCGGTAAAGCTGGTACCAAGACAATATTTGAAAACGGTGTATGACGACATCTTTACAAAACAAAAACAATACATTTTATTCTTTCTAATTTCGACCTTTCTCAGAAAACAAGGACAAAAAAAAGGAACGGACACGCAAAGGAAAAACACAACATGTTTGAAAGCAACTAAAACTGGTAAACAAAGAAAGAGAACATATGACGAAGTCCTCACCCGTCGAAAGCTAGACAGGAAATTGAAAACCACTTGACAAGAAACAGGAAAACGAGGATTAAGCGGAAGGGGTAAAGTGCCCACATGCTAAGGGTGAGATACAGGCCGAAAGAGATTATACCCTACTACACGTATACCAACTATTACATATGTCCATCCATAATGTGACGATACAGACGTACTGCTCAACTTACCTGAACCACCTGTTCTATCTCACATGTATCACACATCTCACTTCTATCACTTAAATCACCGATACCGCTCAACTCACCTGTAATCAAATAACTTAACTGTGTCAACCACCTCACTTGTAAGCACACAATTCATAGTATTCACACATCACATGAACTCACACTACTCAAAGGTACAACTCAACTCACCTGTAATCACACAACTCATCTGTACCACTCAACTCATGTGTATCACTCAACTCACCTGTGCCACTCAACTCACGTCTATCAATCACTCAACTCACCTGTGCCACTCAGCTAACCTGTGCCACTCAACTCATCTGTGCCACTCAACCCACCTTTATCACTCAACTCACCTCTATCACACAACTCACCTTTACCACTCAACTCACCTGTACCACTCAACTCACCTGTATCTATCGCTGTAGGATTGTTCCCAACCCAGTACGGCATCATCATACCCACCAAGAGCGAGCTGCCAATAATGGCCAGATTTCTCGTAGAATTCAAGTCTACAAACTGTCAATAGAAGCCAAATTCACCCATTACACTTCTATCTGTTTATATATGGTGAAAGTAAGAAATGACAGCACAGTACATAACTGGGGTAATATGAAGAAGGAAACATCATGTATGTGAACAAGTACAAAGACGATAGAAACATATAAAGAAACGATTGCTCGACATATTTAGTGATTAACATGATAAGTAATAAACTCTGAGTTTTAAAGACCATCGTCACAAACTCTAAAATAAATTAGAAACAGATGTTGATTAAAATGTATTTAAAGAACACACGCTGATCCCATTAACGTTATCCTTATGGCGTGCTTGTTAAGCCCGCTTGAGACCAACGTGAGGGCTACATAGGTGAATCCAAGTGATGATTCAAGGTTGGGTAGAGATGAGAACAAGAGATCAGAATAGCAAAGGTGGCTTTAAGTTTTAAATCTTTGAAAACAAATATGGCGATCAAAGATACTCGACATGAAAAGATAACTTAGAATGTTCAACTCAAACGTTTTATCCACACTCACTTATGTGTGTGACAGCTGGAAAATAATAAAGGAGACTGAGGACAAAACTCAACGCATCTGAGGACAGATGCCTAAGAAAGATACTTTGAATGAAATGGAATGAATATAAGACTAATGTTGAAATAAGATATGCAAGCATCTACCTCGTCTGCTAATAAGAAAAGATGAGCATGTACCGGGCCTCTATTTATGAGAAGCTACCTAAGCAGCTCTCAAATGGGGAACATCCGGTCAGAGGAAAAAAAGATGACGGCCTCAAGAAACACTGAAATGAACTATACCAAAAGAGGCAAGGTTGGCAGGCATAAACTTATTCTCTATAATTGAACAGCTCGTCCAGAATAGAGACAGATGACTGAACACTGTGTAAGCTCTATGTGCCGTCTAACGCCACTGGAAGGATCAAGAATAGAGTCACTTGGTGTGGGAGACTTTATGAGCCCTCTGTGCCATCTAACGGTATTGGAAGGATCAAGAATAGAGTCACTTGGTGTGGGAGACTTTATGAGCCCTCTCTGCCGCCTAACGGTATTGGAAGGATCAAGAATAGAGTCACTTGGTGTGGGAGACTTTATGAGCCCTCTCAAGTGCCTTTATGATGCCGCCTAACGGTATTGGAAGGATCAATAATCAAGTAGAGATAAGAAAACTTGATGGCGTTCCGAGCCTGAGTTGAAATAAAATAGGAGTCCAGCATGGGATGAGACAGGTACAAAGGGGTGGTTAATGAGACGGATAAGAGATTGTTATAAACAACGAGGTACTGTATCAATAGGTTTGCATGCTTACGTTAAACTAGAGAAACCGAAGAATTTGCTAAAGCTTGTCAAACATGGCCGGTTCAACAGTGTTAGTTTACAACGGTATGGATAGAGAGGTGAAAAACACAGATAGAGAGAGAGAGAGAGAGAGAGAGAGAGAGAGAGAGAGAGAGAGAGAGAGTGAGAATAAGCCATTACATGTGGTAAGAAAAATAACAGCAATATCTAAAAAAATGTATTTCTAAAATTTTAGATCATAAAGGGGGCAATGGAGATCAAGGGTTTCGTGCCCTGCTCTTGTAGAATAGAGATGCTTGTCTAGACCCAAATACTTGGAAGATGTCTGCTAATTGGGGGAAGTTAAGCGATGGTCACAGTGTATTGTTGGGGTGGCAAAGCGGAGAGAGGACTCAAGCAGACAAAAGACCTGAACATTTTCTAGTTTTTATCACGGTCGCCATTAAATGAGCAGACAAACTACCCGAAATTTTTCAAGTTTTTATCACGGTCGCCATTAAATGAGCAGACAAACGACCCGAAATTTTTCAAGTTTTTATCACGGTCGCCATTAAATGAGCAGACAAACGACCCGAAATTTTTCAAGTTTTTATCACGGTCGCCATTAAATGAGCAAACAAATGACCCGAACATTTTCTAGTTTTTATCACGGTCGTCATTAAATGAGCAAACAAATGACCCGAACATTTTCTAGTTTTTATCACGGTCGCCATGAGCTGAAAACGACGCAGAGACGAACGGCAGGCAAGCAAACATTAACTTGTCAACTGAGACACAGACGCCTATAGCAAGACAATCGACTTGAGACCGCTAATCATAACTTCAGACGGAGAGTGTTAGAGGGAAGAAAAGATATCATGAAGATATATATTATTAGCTCGTGTCCCTAGGACAAATTCTGATTAGATTAGAGAGTTGACATCGAAGTTGTTGAACTTGGCATCTATACAAGTCCCGAACAGGACTTCAACAAACGGACCTTCTTGGTTGGACGCACCAAGATGGCGCCCTGTTAACTGGCCTCTTCATAAGACTCACAGATAAGTGCTGTTTTCCAGTGAAATTTCCTGTTTATTTGTTTGTTTTTATTTATTTTTTTAAGTGATCATGTGAGTGTACGCGCTTTCTATTTGATGTAAATCACTTAAATCAACTTCTTTTGATTCATTGCATTTTGTTATATTTTCCTTATTTCATCACTCATCATTGTTGTTGCACTATTGAACGCGTCAAAAATGTAAAGTGTGAATTGTACTGGTTGGAATAAAAAAAAAAAATACCCCCACGGTCGACCCAGCCGTTGGCAGAAATGGGTACCAGGGTATATTATCCTGGGAAGGTGAGGAATGTCGCTTCGCATCTGAGTTTCGATGCTTGAGGCTACACTATACAGAAATATCCGAACATTTCTGGATAGGCGGCCGAGCACATATGGGTATATACTCGCGTGCTAAGACGCCGGTTCAAGTCTCGTACTTTACCTTTACCTTTACCTTTACGCGTCAAAAAATGGCGGTTTGTTTACCCCGGTCTGTCGTCAAGGACGCGTAAGTCATTTAATTTGTAGAAAGCTCTCAGTGATTCCGCGTGCTGCTGAGCAAGTTACTGGAGCTGGCCAGTTTATAACGTGGAACGGGTTCTGGGCCGTGCGACTGAGCAAGTGCACGTGAGTCTGGACCATCCAAAGCAACAACGTTCAGCGACGTTCATCTTTAAAGACGACGGTCAGTGTAAGTTTTCAGATGCAGCCCAAACTACATCATCGAAGAAGGAAAACACGACGGGGCAAGAGGGGTGGCACTAAACTGTCAAAGTGTGAGAGGCTAGGCCTAAAGTATGTGCGCGTTACTTATTGGAATTGTGGGTCCATTAATCAACGACGGCCCATTCTTGATAAGCTACTGTGCGGCGCCGATATAATGGTTTTGCCAGAAACTCTTCTTGGTGACAGGACAGTAAGTACTCCTGGCTTTCATTGCTTTTACAATAGACGACACCTTGGGCAGGCCATCCTTGTGCGCAACAATATGGTGGCAGCTGAGGTTGATATGTCTGTGTGGAACAATGCAGAATTGTAGGTACATGCGGTTAGGGTGCAGACCCCAGTTCATTTCGTGATTGTTAATGTGTATGCCTGTAATGGGAAGGTGACACACAACAATGGCAGAATCTCTTCGAGTTCGATGAAGAGAATGTCATTTTCTGCGGAGACTTTAATGCTAGAGGAGACCAGTGGGGAACGTCATAACCAACAAGCAGGGAGAAGACCTAGAGAACGCACTGGTATCGGCCGATTTAGTGTGCTTGAATGATGGAAGGGCAACAAGAATGGCCACTCGAACAGGGGACTCTGATAGTGTCATAGACCTGGCACAGGTGTCTTCCACCTTCGGTTTGCAGGTGGAATGCACTGGGGTTCCACGGAAGTGATCATTATCCATGTGTCCTCCTAATTGAGAAAGGCAGGAAATAAAAGCCAGAGAAGAAAGCTCCACACATTCAACGACGAAAAAACAGACCAGGGCGTCATTAGCACAATCAGACATAGGAAACAGAGCGCCCCTCGTAGGAGGCAGGAGAGATGGACGCAGCCACCCTGGTGGAACGTAGATGTCGAGGAAGCTTGGCGGAGCAAGAGACAAACGGTCAAGACATGGCAGAAAGCCAGAAGGTATGGTAGAACACAACCTGACCTCTTGAAGCGTCTGAAAGTAGAGGTCGACCAAAAAATGATGCACTTTAAACTATGTGCTAAGCAGGCTAAGGATGCCAAATGGGATGACTTCTGTAAAAAAGTGTGCTCAGAAAAATCGCTAGCCACATTCTGGCGCCTTCATCAGTGCATTAATGGCACACCACGACACAGATGTATACCAGACTTTCAGAGCACAGGCCAGATATGGCACACATCTGATGAGAGCAAAGGGAAGGTCCTGCGTTGCCCGCTACATTGAGCAGACGGACCAAAGAAATGAGGCTGTAAGAATGAGGATACGGGGATCTTTGTCAAATTTGTGTAAGGATGTAGGGCTGGAAGAAGATCTCACAATCACAACCGATACCATTCGCACGACACTTAAAAGGTCACACAACACTGCTCCTGGTCCAGATGGTGTTCGGTATGATGACATAGGCGATTTAGCTGATGACGACTTGACAACACTGGCCAATGAGTTTAATGCCAGTATTCGGAGTGGCCAGATTGAGGAGGAGTGGCTACACAGCTACTTACTACCGCTACCGAAGCCAAACAAGGACCATTCTCAGATCAGTGCCTACAGAATCATCACAATGCAGAACACTGCGGGCAAGCTGCTGGAGAAAATAGCTGCCCGTGTCCTCACCTGTCGCCTTGAACAGAAACGTGTATTCCCATCCACACTCGGAGGTTGTAGATATAACAAAGAGACATGGCTCAATGCGGCAGTATTTGCCTATGACGTCTTCGAAGGCTTCCACAGACGAGAGGAGACATGTGATACTGCTATAGATCTGGAGGATGCATACAACAGGGTACCATTTGAATATCTCATGTATATGCTTCTCAAACTGGCGGTGAACCCCTTCCTCATTATATGGATCGCCGCGGCACTGTTTCAGAGGAAGGTGATACTCAGATGTGGAAGTTGGTCTTCCGAGCCAACATCCATTTGTCCTGGGCTGCCACAAGGCTCACCATTGTCACCAGTTCTATTTAACGTGTACACAATAACGATCACGGCCCAACAGCTGGATGGGAGGGGAAGAACTATGACTTTTGCTGATGATATTCTGGTATATCGACAGGGAAGAGACAGACGGGGAATCGCCTCCATAATGCAAAACGAACTCGATCGCATTTCTTCCTGGTGTGGGGTTTCAGGTGCCTTGGTTAATCCTAATAAAGCATCAGTTTCATGGTTCTCCCTTAACAATCATATCGTTAATACGACCACACCGGTAGTACGAATGGGAGCTGATGAGGTGACCAGGGACAAGTTGATGACATACCTCGGAGTTAAGTTTGATCGCAGCCTGTGTTTTCGGGACCACGTCGACCATGTGATAACAAAATCCCGCAAAGGATTAGCCGTCTTGAAGGTCATGGCAGCTGCCAACATCGAGCAGAGGCTACTTACTCTTCTGTTCCAGGGATTAGTCCTCGCACCAATCGAGTATGTCAGTACGACTCAAATTGATAGGCTGGAGAAAATACAAAATGAAGCCATGCGCATTATCCTGGGATGTACGAGGGACACTCCCTGTGTAGCAATGAGGTATCTTCTTGACTTTCCAACCATGGATGACAGAATCAAGATCTGGAGAGCACGAGCATACCTGAAGATTAGTACAGATACAGAGCATCCATTGCACCACGTGCTCAACACAGAGAAAGGTACCAGGCTAAAAACAGGCAAATCATGGGTGGGCCGAGCAGAAGATGTCATCAAACAGGTCTGTGGGCTTACCAATATCAGCGTTGGTGAGGAGTGGATACCGGTGCCTACGTCATTCAAGGGGACTTTCTCATGTATTGTCACACTCGACAGGGAAAGTAGGGAACAGAACCCGGTCGTGGTTAATGCTGAGGTCAACGGTCTCATCTGCGATAACACAAATGAGAAAGGTGCAGCCATCTATACGGACGAATCTGTAAGACGACACGAAAGAAGTGCATTGGCATTTACAGCACGCTCGGCAGGCAGAATAGCCAAGGAAGACAGTGGTGCATACGCCATGACCACGAGTAGCATGACAATGGAGGTGATGGCAGTGACCAAGGCATTCAAATGGTTAGAGTCACAAGACTACACCCACGCATGTATACTGAGTGATTCGATGAGCGTGATAAAAAAAAGTGGAGGCGGGCTTTGTACGCATGCAATGGGTAGAGTCGTTGCAGAAATCCAAAATACGTAAGGTCACCTTTGTCTATGTCCCTGGACATGCGGGAGTACGGGGAAAGGAGAGAGCAGACAGGTTGGCTAGCTGCGCTGTCGTTGAGGACGGGCAACCGATGGATCGGGCGGACATCATCAATGCACTCCGAGATGTGGGAAGAGCACGGGACTTCGACAAACACAGATCAACGTCGCTTCTTCGGATGATGGAAATGGGAGTTAAGATGGGCACAGCCAGAAATGAGACACTTAGTGGCCGTGTAAGAAGACTTATCAACCAACATAGAACTGGAGTCGTCAGTCGCTGGACAATGCGGGAATTGCTGAGGAGGGATCTGAGCACCTACGGACATGTTCGGAGTGCAATGATGATGACCCGCAAATAACTCAATAACTCATTCCCAGTCCCAAAGTATATTCTTAGAATTAGATATGGCTTGATATCAAAGTTGTTGAACTTGATAGTGGTACAAGTCCTGACATATATTCTTGGAATTAGATAGGGTGTGGCCAAGAAGGATGATTCCGCTGGCACAGATCAACGAGATATAGAGAGGAAAATGGAAACTGTACCAGCTACACGTTACTGCTTTCATTATCGCCGGTCATCTCATCAAGTTCCATGCCCGTTCGTGCTGATGATCATGCCTTTCCAAAACTTAAAATCTAGATAGTTATTTATCACTTCCGTTGGTGACCTTCTGCCAAGCCATTCTCTTAAGCTGTCTGATAACTTTTCTCTTTGCTTCCCTCTAAATCTTCATCCCACAATTTTTCCACTTATTACAATATATTCCAGCTGTTCCCTTTTCATTACATGGCCAAAAATGATGATTGTTTCTTCCTAATATTGGAAATTAGCTCTCTTTTTCCTTTGGTCTCTTTCAGAACGTTCTCATCACTCTTTTTAGCTATTCATTGTATTCTCGACATTTTTCTGTAAAACCACATTTCTGCAGCCTTCAAGGATTTTATTGACTGTTGTTTTATTGTCCATGATTGATATTCATATGTTAATACTGGCTCTAAATAACATTTAAGAACACATTTTCTTGTTTCTATTTCAAAAATTTATTGCACAGAGTCTTCCTCAATTTTTGGAAAACTGCTTTTGCCTGAGCCATTCTGCATCTCACCTCTGTTGTACATCTACCGTCTGAGGTTAACATTGTTCCCAGATATTTAAATTCATTTACCTGTTTTAATAGTGTTACATTTGACTTTATTGTGCATTGCGGTCATGTCTTTTTATCTGTTGTTACCATTACCTCTGCCTTTTTGCTATTGAGGCTGAGTCCTTTATTTTTGCTTTCTTTCACAATAATGTCTAACATTTCTTGTAACTCATTTTGACACTTATCGATTACGACTGTATTATCAGCATACCATAGATTGTGTATAGTATGACCTCCAATTGTTATTCCAGCCCTTATGGATTTTAAAATAATATTATTATACATATTAAATCAATCTGGTGACAGCACACAACCTTGTCTAACACCCAGTTTTAATTGTTGAAACATTTCCAATTGGTCTCCAGTTCTTATGGCCGCTGTTTGTTGCCAGTACATGTTTTTTATTGTTCTTAGATCTTTGCTGTCTACGTTCTTGATATACGTTTACAAAATGTATTTCTGAGTGCGTTACTTTGATTGTGCTGTGGTATAAAATCTATGAAACAAATGTATAAATCTGTTTTGACATGTAGACTCTTCTACTAATTATCGTACGATATATATGACATTGTTCGTTCCTTTACCTCCAACTTAATCCCACAGTTCACTAATTTCTAGACTGATTTTGTTTCGCATTCTTTCCGTGAATATTCTTAGTAATATCTTAGTCATGTGACTCATAAGGCGTATTGTGCGATAATCATCGCATTAAATCGCTCCAGATTTCTTTGATAAGTCTATGAATATTATTTTAGCATGTCGTCTGGTATATATATATATATATATATATATATATATACATATATATATATATATATATATGCTGTTGTAGATATCATTAAATATTTGTGTTATTATTTCTGTTCCAAAATCACCCATGGCATCAGTTATATTATCAGTCTTTAGTTAAATTATCTGGTCCAGGAGCTGTTCATGTTTTCATATTTCGCAAGGCGTCTTCCACTTCATTTTTGAGTATTTCTGATCCTTCTCCATTATCCTTAATATTCACTTCTGTTCGTTCATAATCATAAAGATCTTTAATGTATTCTGTCAATCGTTCCCTTATGCTTCCTTTGTTCAATCAACAGTTCTCTTTTCATTGATCTTAAACATTCAGTTTTTGATTGTGTTTTCCTCCCTGTTAATTCTTAAAATTGTTTGTATATAGCTTTGGCATCTCCTTTTTGTTGCGTTTCACTCTCTTGCTTGTCTGCTTAGCCCTGATTCTGTTGTTTCATTGCATTTTATTACAATGTCTTTAATTGATTTCTTAAATTATTTTCTTTATCCTTATTTATTCTTCTTGTATTCATTAGCTGACAAATGTCATCTGTCATAATTGTTTTCTTGAGTTTGTCCTCAGTTGTGTTATGAACCCTTTAGATGTTTGTTGCATTGATTCTTTTTAGCATTACACACTATTCTTTAATGATTTGTATCCTCTCTATTACAATGTACCGGTTCTGAATTGTGATGTTATATTTGTCTTGTAACCTCTTGTCCGGTTTGAGTAAATCTAAATTTATCTTTATATTAAATTAAGCTCGTTTTTCTGTTTTTAATTTTACTCTAAACGTTCCCACAACTGGTACAATGATCACTATTGCAATCTGCCCTGGTCTAATTTTCACACATCTGAGACTGTTTCTAAATATGTTGTTTGTCTTTTGTGTAATCAATTTGATTACTTGCGTTGTCTCCTGGATTTTAATAGTTGTAAAAGTAGGTATCGGCGGTAGCCTAAATCATAACAAACAAAGCCAATATTCAATATGTATCTGAAATTCAAATAGAAGATCTCAACAGAATGCAGTGTCGTTAGAACATGATAGTCTCAGTAGAGATGGAAACATTTAATAGTTTAGTGTAATGGTGTTATGAGACAGTGCAATGTAATGGTGTAATGGGACAGTGTAATGTAATAGAGTATTGGGACAGTGTAATGTTAATTGAGATAATCGTGGTGTGTTAAGGGAGAGTAAGACCCACGAGATAGTGTACGAGTTCAAGGTCTCGCATGAAGATTAGAATGAGTTGAGTTGGTGAGAGCGGTCATGCATGAAGAGAGAACAAACGGGAGTGGAGTTAACTGTGTAGTTTAAGTGAGGGTAAATCTCGTGAATATTAGGGAATATCTGGTGACACGGAGAGTGATTAAAATTGAAAGAATGAAAAGAGATCGAGGTGAGAAGTGACGTGGCGGGATTCTATTGGTTATGACATGAGGTATTTAAGGGACTGTCAAAACAGAGAAGAGAGAAAGGCAAATGTAGGCTAAGGGGAGAGGTAGGATCTTCTTAGTTTAGTTACTGGACTATCGCTCCTGTTAGTTAGAAGTGATTAGGAACAACTAGACTGTGGATAATGCAGTTAGAAGTGAGTAGGAACAACTAGAATGTGGATAATGCAGTTAGAAGTGAGTAGGAACAACTAGACTGTGGATAATGCAGTTGGAAGTGAGTAGCAACAACTAGACTGTGGATAATGCAGTTAGGAGTGAGTAGGAACAATTAGACTGTGGATAATGCAGTTAGAATTTAGTAGAAACAACTAGACTGTTGATAATGCAGTTAGTAGTGAGTAGGAACAACTAGACGACTGTGGATAATGCAGTTGGAAGTGAGTAGCAACAACTAGACTGTGGATAATGCAGTTAGAATTTAGTAGAAACAACTAGACTGTGGATAATGCAGTTAGTAGTGAGTAGGAACAACTAGACGACTGTGGATAATGCAGTTGGAAGTGAATAGGAACAACTAGACTGTGGATAATGCAGTTAGAATTTAGTAGAAACAACTAGACTGTGGATAATGCAGTTAGTAGTGAGTAGGAACAACTAGACTGTAGATAATGCAGTTAGAAGTGAGTAGGAACAACTAGGCTGTGGATAATGCAGTTAGTAGTGAGTAGAAACAACTAGACTGTAGATAATGCAGTTGGAAGTGAGTAGGAACAACTAGACTGTGGATAATGCAGTTGGAAGTGAGTAGGAACAACTAGACTGTGGATAATGCAGTTGGAAGTGATTCTTCAAAGATAGTCTAGTTAGTAATTAGGATGTTCTGTTACTAAAGGGAAGAGTAATAATGAGTAGAATAGCAAATACGTTGCTGTGATATTATGTTTCAAGGAGGAGAACAGAAGTACTTATTGTAATGCGCCATGAGTCATGGGTTTAGTTATGGATACTTGAGAGGGAGTCAGAACCTCCTTAGCACTGCTTTGACAGAGAAGAATTAAAGGCATCAAGATGCACCAAGATGTGTAGAGATGCGAAGCTGATGCCACTACTTTGACAGCTGGAACGGTCATCCACGCCGCACAGCCTCATTGTTACTGAGAAAATGTGTATTCAGTGGATTGTTGTAAATAAATGTTTTCACGTGCTTGTGTAACAATGAGACTTGTGTTACAATGAGACTTGTGTTACAATGAGACTTGTGTTACAATGAGACTTGTGTTACAATGAGGCTTGTGTTACAATGAGACTTGTGTTACAATGAGACTTGTGTTACAATGAGACTTGTGTTACAATGAGACTTGTGTTACAATGAGACTTGTGTTACAATGAGACTTGTGTTACAATGAGACTTGTGTTACAATGAGACTTGTGTTACAATGAGACTTGTGTTACAATGAGACTTGTGTTACAATGAGACTTGTGTTACAATGCGACTTGTGTTACAATGAGACTTGCGTACTACCTGAATGCCTGTAGATGTGTTGAAAAGTTGTATCCAGTAGACCGTCTAGTCCAATCCAAGAATGAAACAAAACACAAAGTGAAGTACCACTATTTACGACGGTAACGGAATCGAGTCTTTCACATTGTCAGAATGTTTGAGCTGTAGTTCTTGAGTAGCTCCATGTCAAGTTCATCATAATCAGATACTCAACATCACGGTAGTTATAATTGATCAGTCAAGTTAAATCAAGTTAAGCCATCATCGATATTATTATCGAGAGTATCGTCATCATCCTCATGAACAAAGTATAAATCAATCGTCCTCTTCAAGGATCAATTGTCAAGTCCTCAAGTAGAGTTAAATCTATTCAAGGCACGAATGTAAAGCTCGTCAGAAACAAACAAATGATAATAATTATGTTTAATAAATTGATTAAACACTGATTGAAGACTTCAGTAACAATCGACCAATCATCAATCAAAAATAGTGTTATTCATAAATTGTAAGTGCTCAGTTTGTGCTGTCACTTGCGAGCTTTACATCATGACTTTCATTATCATGAACTTCAGAAACGATAACACGGAGTGCCCTACAACAGGTGTAGTTGAGAATAGAAAGTGTGGCTGACGGGACAATGACAGAGGGAGAAAGCTAATGAAAGACACACTAAAGGTAAATGGACTTGAGACAAATATTACGGCTTGAGAATGAATTCAAGAAAAGAGATTGTCAAGAGATTGTTGAAAGGAGATCAAGTTACATCTTCTTTAAATCAGAATATTGCATTTACCACAGCCCGTCTGAAAGAATTTATCTCTAAACAGATCTCTCATATAACGTTGCATTCACCACAGCCCGTCTGAAAGAATCGTTGTCTCTAACCAGTTCTGTCACTTATTCTGTTGTCATGTTTTAAGATCTCCTAGATGGGTTGTGGCTATACAGATCAATATTGTGGCATGAGAATGAATATGAGACCATGATAAGCTTATATAACGTTTATCAATCAATATTAAACTTATACAATGAAAATTAGAGATAATCTGACAGAGTATGACAAGGAAATAACATGTTCCCGGTGTACACGTCAAAACTAACGACACTTGAGCAAATGACCTTGGTGCACATACATTTACATACATAAACATGCGCACACAGAATACATGTACCTGGAGATATGAAATAACTATTCCAATAAACATGCCATTAATGGCGATGGACGATCCACCCAGCACGGAGTATGGTATTGTGATGAAGAAGGCACCAACTTTACCAACTATAGCGAAGATGATGTAGATCAGACCACAAACTTGAAACACACTTCGACTTGCAACCTGTATTGGAAGATTGTAAAATGTTATCAAATTCAAACCATTACTAGGGTCTTGTAGCATTTTATCAATAACAATATTTATCAAAAGCTTAAAGACTGGACAAATATCAAGAGATGTTTACATATTGATAGCGATAACAATTATCCCACGTGTTTACACATCTTGAGCAACATGTTAATTTATAACTTAGACACTCGCATGGTCAATCATGATATATCATTTTAGCACCGATAAACAGTACCTCATAGTTACAAGATGTAGTGTTTGTACTTCATAGTTTCAGAATGTAATTTTGTACTACTTTATTACAGAATGTCGTACTGTACTTCGCAGTTGCAGGATATAGCGTTTGTACTTCTTTGTTACAGAATGTAGCGTTTGTACTTCTTTGTTACAAAACATATCGTGTGAAATTCATAGATGTAGAATGCAGCATTTATTTCTTTCAAACAGAATGTAGCATTTATTTCTTTCAAATAGAATGTAGCATTAAATTTTATAGTTTCACGATAAGTGTGTACTTCATTCTTCCATAATGTAATAGTGTGCTTCTTTTCTGGCAGAATGCTACATTGTACTTCATAGTTACAAATTGTATCATTGTACTTCGATGTTACAGATATTATCATTGTACTTCATTGTAAAAATTGTATCATTGTACTTCATAGTTACAGATTATAGCTTTATACTCCATAGTTACAGATGGTTGCATTTTAATTCATTGTTACAACTTGTATTATTGCAGGTCTTTGTTACAGAATGTAGCGATATCTCAAATGGTGAGTGTTCATTATATTCTCTCCTGACCAAGCATAAATGTATTGGTACTTTAAAGTAAACGGCGATGAAACTGTTAAACTTGTACTACATTTGTAGTAGTGTGAGCAATTCAAACAATAACACAAGAAGAGAGGGAAACAAGAGTGACAGACTGAGAATTTCATGATCTTGGGATTCGTTAACCAGACTCAGGGACGGAGACGTAACTAGCTGTAATAATCTTGCGGAGAGTAAGTGGAATTGACATTGAGAAAGAACGGCAGATCCACACGAGTGACGTCACACACTTTGACTGAGAGATCGTCCAGTGACCCCGTAGATGTTAGACGTCAACAAGAGAGAGAGAGAGAGAAAGCGTAGATCTCAGGGAAGTAGGCTCGTTTGATGTAAGGGACCGAACGACCAGATGTTCTAAGAGCAGAAGACATCCTCAGAAGTTCAGCGTTGTTAGGTGGTGAGTTCTCTCTGATGTGCAGCGAGAGAGAGCCTGCGTCTGTCAAGGAGATCAATGACAGCCTTGTCTTGATTGCTGATAGCTGCTATAAGTGATAGGGGTGATTGACGAATGTTGTGATTGACGAAATAAGTGATTAACGGGCAATCGGTAAAATGGGGAGATAATCCTTGGATTGAAGCCCGGAGTTCCCAGGAGTGACAAACAATAGATTTACTTGTCCATCTTTTGATGTTACTCGTCCATGTTAGTCTTGGTCTGCCTCTGGCTCTTTAACCGTGTATTTTCCCTTCCAATATTACTTTTGTTTGGATGTTTTGTCTTTTAACATGCCCCAAAAATTTCATTTGTCTTGTCTTAATTATATTTAGTAGTTCTCTTTTTTTTTTTAGTTGTTTTAAAACTTCATCGTTTGTTATCTTTTCTTTCCATCCAATTCTACCTATTCTTCTATAAATCCACATTTCAAAGGCTTCAATTTTCTGTTCTGTTTTCTAGTCTAATGTCCTTTTTTCTGCACCATACAGGAATATTGAGAAGATGTAACATTTTACTATTCTTAGTTTCAGTCCTGCTGTTATTTGTTTTTTTCTTAGTGTATTTTTCATGGCATTAAAATTACTTTTTGCCATACCTATTCTTTTGTTTATTTCACTTTTACATTTTCCATCATTGGTTATAGTATGTCCAAGGTAGTTGTAGCTCTGAACTGTCTCCAGATGTATTCCTTCAACTGTGATATTTATTTGTAGGCATTGAGAATTTTATTTGTTTATGATCATAGTTTTAGTCTTTTTTTATATTCATATCTAGTCCATATTTTTTGCTTGTTATGTTTATCACATTAAGCAATTGTTGTAGGTCTTTAGGATTTTCTGCTAGTAGAACAGTATCATCAGCATATCTCAGGTTATTGATTATCTTCCCATTAATGTTTAGGCCTGGTATCTCTGAGATATTTTTACAGATTTGCTCAGTGTATAGATTGAAGAAACTTAGTGATAGGATTCATCCTTGTCTTACTCCTCTTTTTACATCCATGGGTGTAGAGTTCTGGGGTAAAGGCAAAGAAATGCAAATGAATGCATAAAAATGCGAAGCTACAGTAAAGCTGAATATGAGGAAGAATTTTAAAAATACAAAAAAATGGTATGTTAGAAGCTTTACGTGATAAGTGGACGACACAGACTAAACGACGTTTCGGCCCAATAGGCCTTCAGCAGGAACAAACAAGAAAAACACACACACAAAACTAAAAACGAAACAAGAAAAATGTCTATCCTGTGTGTATGAAAAGGAAATGGAAACAAAAGTGTGGCTGTCGTGAATGTGCAGAAATGTGCGCAAATGCACACCGAACCAGAGGAGTTCACACAGGGGTCAGTGTGCAAAGACAAAGAAGAAAGAATTTATAGAAAGAATTAGTAGACTAACAGGACTGAAAAGGCGGTAAGAGTGAGATGTCTGAGAGTGGGGTACAATAAAGACAAATGAGGGGTAAGGAGCACAGAAAAAGGTATAGAGGAGAACACCGAAGTGTCTCATAAGGGACAAGAAGGGAAGAACTCTAAATAGCATGGCATAGTAGATAGACCAAAGATCCCAAATATGTGCAGTAGAGAAGGCTATGCAAAAGGGAAGGAGCAACAAAAAGGAAACTATGTGTATGAGTGTGATACATTCATGCCTCGTGGGGTCAGCGAACCATACTGGACTATGAGGCGATTTTCCAAAATATAGCGGCTGCGGTCGCCAGAGTAACAAAGGACAATTTCAGTGACACGGATGTCGTCTTTACCCTTGTGATCAGGGGAGTTGAAGTTGGAAGACACTGGAGAACCAGTATTCTGTAGGACATCCCGTAGATGTTCACAAAATCTTTCCGCTATTCTTCTCCCAGACTCATCAATATAGGTCATGTGGCATCGTTGGCATATGATGGGATAAATGATGTTGCGGGACACACATGTGAAGCCATGCTTGATCTTGAACCGTCCATTAGGGAATAAGACCGAGTCAATAGGGAGCACATAGGCACAGGTGATACAGTTACGACCACAAGGGGCCGTACCGAAGTGTTGAGGGTAGGAGCGAGGGAGATGGCTTCTAACTAAAATATCTCTCAAATTCCTGTCGCGCTTGAAAGCGATCATCGGGGGATCACTAAAAAGTAGACGGGTAGTGGGATCAGAGAGGAGAATGGAACGGTAGCGGTGTAGAGTTCTCCTTGTTATATTTTGTTATTGCTGTTTGCACCCAGTACAAATTACACATTAGTCGTATATCTGTGTCGTCTAGATTTATATCCGTTAGGCAGTCTGTAAGTTGATTATGGTGTATTATATCGAAAGCTTTGGTGTAGTCTATGAAGCAGGCATATATTAGTTTGTTTACTTCTATGTACTTTTCAATCAATGTTCTCATGCTAAATATGGCTTCTTTTGTCCCACTGTTTTTCCTGAATCCAAAATCTTGCTCATCTAATTCAGTATTGATTTTATTCTGAATCCTTCACTGTATAACTTTTAGTCAAATTTTTGTTACCTGGCTCATTAGGCTGATTGTTCTAAAATCACTGCATTCAACTGCACCAATTCTTTTTATGCAATGCAATGAAAGTACATGTTTTTAGTTCGTTTGGTATCCTGTATGGTATATGACATTGCATATGTCTGTGATCACTTCAATGCCAAAATTTTCTAGAGCCTGTATCATCTCTTTCTGTATATTGATACCGATAAATTAGAAGTGGAGTATCTGGCAACAAAATCACCAAGATGACACTTTTAGACTTTTAGAGAGACGCTCTTGGTACTGGAGAATATGTAGAGTTAATCCTAATTTAGGAACCTACCTCAAGGTAGAGGGGGGGGGGTAGATAGTTAGATAGGAAGATTTAGAAGTTGCCAGCAGAACTGTAGACATATTAGAATAGAAATAGAAGTTGTTAGAGACTTTCTGAACCACTGGAGCTATTATATTTCTGAGCATGAGAGATACTTCAAGAGATTCCTTTACTTTCCTAGGGACAGAACGCGTATTCATTAATAACTGAATTAATTAGATTGTGAAGGGAGTGTTACATACAATCCAGTTACAAAAACGCCTATATCGTGATAAGCTAGGTATTGCAACACTTAGCGAATAGTGCAAAATAGAAGTGCATTGCTGACTCTATATGTAGAATGTTGACGAGTCATGCAGAAAGAAAGAATAAACACTGATGTAATCTTGTTACAACGATTGATAGTTTGCCATTTCAAATGAATGTGCTAATGTATTGTATGAGAAATCTAATCACATGATTGCTCACTATGAGGATAGCAATAAGGAACAGCAGTCAAGTCAGACCACCGAAATGAAATATGTCTGAAGAATGACAGGAAACAGCTTAAGGGAAAGAGTAAGAAACACCGACATGTGGAAGAAACTCGAAATTGAACCAGCCAACGAATACATAAAGAAACAGCAGATAAATTGGTTCGGCCACATAACAAGACAAAAAGAACTGACAATGACTCAAAGAGCCATAAACAAACGCTACGAAAAGTCAGATTAAGGGAAGACCGAGAAAGAGATGGATAAAGGGAATACTAGAGTCACTAGGAGGGATAACATCAGAAGAGGCCAACAGAAGAGCAAAGAATCGCAGATTGTATCTCCCCTCGACGCCAACGGCAATGGAGGAAGGATAGAAGAAGAAGTCAAGTCAGAAAACTAGACAAGTCAAGTCAATAGAAGGCAAGATAAAATAATAGAAAACTGCCACACAGTGCCATGAGACCTACAATTGATATGAATAGAGAGAGACCACATTACCCTTGTCAGTTTGATGGCTCCAATGTTCATACCGTACGAGAGAGTTGCGTGACAACATCCCATTGATCCGGACAACATGCTCATCAGGCCCTCTACAGCGATACCCCTGTTGAAGGCGTAGGTGGGGGGAGGCGGAACTCTGACAGCCCGGGCACAGGCGCTGTAGTCCCCAATGGAATCCATGACCGATATGATGGTGGCTATGAAGAAGCTGCTGAACCCGGCCACACTAAACGACAATGATCCCAGTTTTCCTACAACGAGATTGATATTAGATTGTTTTTATTTTATGTATATTTGTCTCTATTGGGCACGAGGAAGAATGTATTTATTGTGCAAATAACACATGATAGAGAAGGGAGAAAGAGAGAGAGAGAGAGAGAGAGAGAGAGAGAGAGATGTTTGCAAAATTACATATGCTGGAGTAAGTTCTAAATAAAACGTGTCCGGTGTGAAATTAGCGTAATTCGCGTTGTGTCGTAGATTCCAGCAAGCTGTGATAATTGCTCCATTAAAGCCCATACATCCGACCTCGCCGTAGTATATTTGAAGAGAGATAGATACAAATAAAACTGGCTCATGCGCCCTACTCACTTTCTTTTCTCTTCCGGACCGGCTAATCCTGGCCATTCATTCGGGACTCCCTGAAACAGGGTTATCACATCGTCTCTGATAATTAATTGATCGCCGCTGATGATGATGTTGACTGATAATAGATGTACTTGTTCACCTTAATTTAACTTGACTGATCAACTGGAATTAACATGATTTGGAGTATCTGATAATGTTGAACTTATCTTCTCAAGATTATAGCTCTAGCATTCTGATCACGTGGAATACTCGCTTCCAACGCCGTCGTAACTAGTGGTACTTCGCGTTGTGTTTTTATTCGTGCTTGGGCTGGACCTGACTGTCCACTGGATACAGCTTATAAACACATCTACAGGCAATTCAGTTAGTACGCAAATCTCATTGTAGCACAAGTCTCATTGTAACGCAAGTCTCATTGTAACACAAGTCTCATTGTAGCACAAGTCTCATTGTAACACAAGCACGTGAATATGTTTATTTACAACAATCCACTGAATACACATTTTCTCAGTAACAACGAGGCTGGGCGGCGTGGATGACCGCTCCAGCTGTCAAAGTAGTGCCAAATAGGTTATAACTCCCTCTCAGCAATTCATAACTAAACTCATGACTCGCTTGTCACACATTACAAAAAGTACTTCTGTTCTCATCCTCGGTACATACTATCACAGCAAATTACTTAATAGTTCTACACTGTCACTCTTCCATAAATTAAAAGACATCTTAATTACTACGCCAGACTATATGTGATGAAGCTCTTCCAAATGAATTATGCTCTGTCTGCTTGCTCCTACTCAGTTCAAACTAATAGGAATCGATTAATAGTTAGTCAGATTACTAAATAAAAGGATCCACGCCCTACTGGCGTGGACCAGTCTCTCTACCTCCTTTAGACTACATGTGACTTCTTAACCTCTCTTATTGTGCACACTATTAAATATCTCTTGTCTCAACCAATAGAGTCTCGCCTCATCACTTCTTGACCTCGATCTGGATTCACTCTATTTATTTTGATCATTCTCCGTGTCTCCAGAACATTCCCTAATATTCACGAGATTTACCCTTTCCTATTTGTTATTCTAACTCTACTCACCTGTCACACACCACTCACTTAAACTACGCTGTTAACTCCACTCCCCGTTGTTCTTTTTTCACCCTTGACTGATCTCCCAGACTAAACTCATACTAATCTGCATGCATGTTCTGTGAACTCCCGCACTGTCTTGATGAACTCTCTTTCTTATTTCTATTGGCATAGATTTGTTGCATAAGATATTTGTCATTTTCTGAAATGCTAATTTGGCCTACGCTGTTCTGCTTTATATTTCTCTGTTGCATCTTCCATCTGATGTTATCACTGTGCCCAAGTATTTCAAACGTTGCACTTGTTTCAGATGTGTCTTGTTTATTTTTATGCTGCATGATGGTGATGATTGTTTCTTCGACATAACCATTACTTCTGTTTTCTTACTATTCAGACTGAGACCTTTTTTGTTGTTTTCTTTTACTATTATATCTATCATTTCTTGTAGCTCATTCTCTGTCTCTGCTATTAAGACTGTGTCATCCGCATATCGTAAATTATTTATGTTGTGAACGTTGACTTCAATTCTTTTTTTGTCTACTATTGATCTCATAATATGTTCCCTGTAAAGTGAAAACAAATCCGGCGACTGAACACAGCCAACTACAAGAACATACTAACATCAAAACAAATAACACCAAGGCTAAAACTAAGAATAGCAAAATGTTACATTTTCTCAATATTCCTATATGGTGCAGAAACATGGACATTAGACAAGAAAACAGAACAGAGAATTGAAGCCTTTGAAATGTGGATATATAGAAGAATAGGTAGAATTGGATGGAAGGAAAAGAAAACAAGCGATGAAGTCTTAAAACAACTAAAAATGAAAAGAGAACTACTAAGCACAATTCAAACAAGACAAATACTATTTTTTGGACATGTTAAAAGACACAATAGCCTACTAAAAGTAATCCTGGAAGGGAAAATACAAGGTAAAAGAGGGAGATGCTGACCAAGACTAACATGGACGAGTAACATCCAAAAATGGACAAATCAGCCTTTGACAACCTGCACCATCAACGCAAGAGACAGAGCAGAATGGCGCTCCATGGTAGCCAACTTTCGTTGCGAAGACGGCACTCGTTGATGATGATGATTAGTCTAGTCAATCAAATTCTCGATCTAAGTCATAGCATTAGTGTTGGCAACCGTCTTGCTGTAGTCTATCTTCGTCTAGCTGTAGTCTATGTTCGTCTAGCCTCTGATATTTTTTGCCAATAATAATCATCATCATCCTTGAGTGCTGTCTAGCTGTCAAAGGTTGGCTATCATGGAGCGCAATTTAGCACTGTCTCTTCCTTGATCATGCAGGTTATCATAGGATGACTTTCCATCTTTTGATGTTACTTGTCCATGTTAGTCTTGATTTATCTCTGCCTCTTTTACCTTGTATTTTCTCTACCACGATTACATTTAGTGGGCTGTTGTGTCCTTAAGCATGCACCCAAATCTAATTTGTCTTGTTTAAATTATATTTAGTAGCTCTGGTTTTACATTTAATTTTTTTTAAACGTATGCATTTTTCTTTCTTTTTTTTCATTCTTCTGTAAATCATCATTTCAAAGTCTTAAACTTCCTATTCTGTTGTCTTATTTGATCCCTATGTTTCTACATCATACATAAATGTTGTGTAAATATATAACATTTTCCTATTCATATTTTAGTTTTGATATTCTTTGCTTTGATATCACTATATCTCTCGTGTTGTTAAAATTTGCAGCGGGTAGCCCAATGACCTCAGGTGGTGGAGATTACTAAGCCCCCTCCCCCTCCCATTCTCCAGAAAATACGTGAACATTAAACCTTCGATCAACTTTTATATTTTTTTTCTATATATGTTAACTACCAACATTTAAGACAAGGGTTGCACCCTACCATTTATAATCAGTTCCATTCATGCCACCATCTTTTTTTAATCGACCAGCTTTAGGTCACTTTCTATCCTTACCACCGCGCCTACAATATCATAGAATTCAATAAAATCACTGCTACATATTTTAATCATTCCGAAATAATCCAAAATCTTAATTTAAATTCCAATTAACATACTATAAATCGGTCATATTTGATTCTTACATTTATCTAACAGCTTTGTTTATTATCTACCTTGACCACACCTCACTTTTCAACACTACAATCAATACAATTCCAATATAAAAGTCATAAAAGACAAGTTGGAAAATTCAATCAGCTTTGAGTCGTCGTTTTTCACCGTTTTTACAACCCCACCACCCCTCTGATAATATTCCGCCACCTAAAACACCATAAGGTGCCATTAAAGTACAAATTTAGAAAGACATGCATTCACCTATGAGTCGGCCATAATTTATTATTCTTATCTATGTATCGGTCATTCTGTACCACCCAGCCCCCACACATACCATTCCGCCCCTAAAGACCCATCAACAGCCATTAAAATACAAATAAAAAAATTCAATTGATCAACTATGGTCAGGTCATTTTGTATTATAATTATCACTGGTCGCTCTTTACCACCGTCACACCATACATACCGCACTGCTTCCCTAAAAACCTATTAAAATACACTTTCTTTTTAAACATCAGTCGGTCAACAATGGATCGGCTATCATATTTCACCAACCCCACCAATTCAACGCTACAATACAGCCACCCCTTTGATACCATTCTGCCACCTAGAAACCCATTAAAACTCATTAAAATACTAATGTAAAAAATAAATCTCTCATCTATGAATCGCTGTAACGTTTTGTGTTCTATGTCTCAACAAGACAAATTAAATTTTCGGGGCATGTTTAAAGACACAACAGCCTACTAAAAGTAATATTGGAAGGACAAATACAAGGCAAAAGAGGCAGAGGCAGACCAAGACTAACATGGACGAGTAACATCAAAAGATGGACAAGTCAATCTATGTCAGCCTGCCCCATCAAAGCAAGAAACAGAGTAGAATGGCGATCCATGGTAGCCAACCTTCGTTGCGGAGAGGGCACACGATGATGATGTCTCAACAATTACCTGTCCTTTATTATTGTTTTTTTTTAATGTCATGATTTTCTCCCCTTTTAGTGTACTTTTTACATTTTCTTGGTTATCTCCCTGGTTGTGTCCATCATGCCAAGCCCGGTGTCTCACCTCGCCGGTCGCCCCCCTCCCCACCTCTCTCCAAACAGCACCACGATTATTACGGTGCCGACACCTGTTTTAAGGATTATGAGTTGTTTGACTTTCCTATACTACTGTGGTGTCATACATTTAAACCACATCCATCACATATCAATTTTAAGCTTGAGTGGAATGTACTAGACTCACGGTTTCTTTATTTGTAATTGCTGCAATATTACAAAGATTAGTAGTACAATGTCACTTTAATATGACAATAAACAGCTGTGTGTCATTTATTCCACTACAATGACGTCTATTTCGATCTAACTTAAAACAAACCCAGTGAACATTTATTTATTTACGATTGGATTGTAAAGGTTTCTTACCCGGATATGGGAAAATGAACCAATCAGTTTCTGCTATCACGTGTGACCTGGCGTCAGTCCTGGCGAAGTATTCTTTGCTTGTGGGATCGTTGCTTAGAGCACCAGCCTCAGTCAGAATTGCACTCAGGATCCAGCCAAACATTATACTTAAGAGGACCTTCGATATACAAGCAGGTAGGTAAGTCAGAACTCTATATCTCATTATCTAGATCAATGTGTGTACGTTATAGTGTATGGTGGCCCTAGAGCTATAAAGCTAGTGCCGGAAGTAATAAGTTGCATAAGTTATTAAGAGAAATACTAATTCGTACCCACAGCCGTATGACGACATGTAAACTTTGGAGATAGGCTTCGGAATCTAGTCAGATTCACAGAGACACAGCTACGTTTTAATTGTCAGCATACGGTAACTCTGGTAACTGATAACTGATAGATGATGTGTTGTGAGGTGCCTTTGTTGTTAGGTGCTATGTTGTGAGGTGTTCGTGTTTGTGCTGTGAGGTGTTTGTGTTGTGAGGTGTTTGTGTTGTGAAGTGTTTGCGTTGTGAGGTGCCTTTGTTGTTAGGTGCGTGTGGTGTGAGGTGCTCATGTTTGTGTTGTGAGGTGTTTGTGTTGTGAGGTGTTTGTGTTGTGAGGTGTTTGTGTTGTGAGGTGTTTGTGTTGTTAGGTGTTTGTGTTGTGAGGTGTCTTTGTTGTTAGGTACGTGTGGTGTGAGGTGCTCGTGTTGTGTTGTGAGGTGTCTTTGTTGTTAAGTACGTGTGGTGTGAGGTGCTCGTGTTGTGAGGTGTTTGTGTTGTCAGGTGTTTGTGTTGTCAGGTGTTTGTGTTGTGAGGTTCCTTTGTTGTTAGGTACGTGTGGTATGAGGTGCTCGTGTTGTGTTGTGAGGTGTCTTTGTTGTTAGGTGCGTGTGGTGTGAGGTGCTCGTGTTGTGAGGTGTTTGTGTTGTGAGGTTCCTTTGTTGTTAGGTACGTGTGGTGTGAGGTGCTCGTGTTGTGTTGTGAGGTTCCTTTGTTGTTAGGTACGTGTGGTGTGAGGTGCTCGTGTTGTCAGGTGTTTGTGTTGCGAGGTTCCTTTGTTGTTAGGTGCGTGTAGTGTGAGGTGTTTGTGTTGTGAGGTGTTTGTGTTGTGAGGTTCCTTTGTTGCTAGGTGCGTGTGGTGTGAGGTGTTTGTGTTGTGAGGTGCCTTTGTTGTTAGGTGCGTGTGGTGTGAGGTGCTCGTGTTGTGAGGTGTTTGTGTTGTGAAGTGTCTTTGTTGTTAGGTACGTGTGGTGTGAGGTGCTCGTGTTGTGTTGTGAGGTGTCTTTGTTGTTAGGTACGTGTGGTGTGAGGTGCTCGTGTTGTGAGGTGTTTGTGTTGTGAGGTGTTTGTGTTGTGAAGTGTTTGCGTTGTGATGTGCCTTTGTTGTTAAGTGCGTGTGGTGTGAGGTGCTCATATTTGTGTTGTGAGGTGTGTGTGTTGTGAGGTGTTCGTGTTGTGAGGTGTTTGTGTTGCTAGGTGCTCGTGTTGTGAGGTGTTTGTGTTGTGAAGTGTTTGCGTTGTGAGGTGTATGTGTTTTGAGGTGTTTGTGTTGCTAGGTGCTCGTGTTGTGAGGTGTTTGTGTTGTGAAGTGTTTGCGTTGTGAGGTTTTTGTGTTGTGAGGTGTTTGTGTTGTGAGGTGCCTTTTTGTTAGGTGCGTGTGGTGTGAGGTGCTCATGTTTGTGTTGTGAGGTGTTTGTGTTGTGATTTACTCATGTTGTGAGGTGTTTGCGCTCTGAGGTGCTCGTGTTGTGATGTTCTTGTGTTGTGGGGTACTCGTGTTGTGAGGTGTTTGTGCTGTGAGGTACTCATGTTGTGAGGTGTTTGTGCTGTGAAGTACTCGTGCTGTGATTTACTCGTGTTGTGATGTTCTTGTGCTGTGATTTACTCGAGTTGTTTTTTTACAGTTCCAAATGTGATCGTTTAATCTTCCATGAAAATGGAAGTCTATAATTATTTACAAAATACAAAGAAATGTGATAATTAAGTCAAAATATGCCAGATACTAACAGAGAAAGCTTGATGGAAGGGGAACCTTATTATGTGGAAGCCTTTACGTGGACTCCAAAATGGTATCGGTGTTTGCTTGTTGGCCAGGTAGAACGACAAAACAAATGTCACCACAGCAGTTCTGAAAGATCAAATGTACTGGAGGTTATCAGAAATAAATGGATAATCTAAATGTAGCTTTACATCAACGTGTTTAGATGTACAACATAGGAATATAAATAAATAATCATAGGTATAAAAAACATGATGGTTATTATCACTGTTATTGTTATAGTATTATTTTTTTAAATATTATTATTATTAATTCATCTGTTAATGTTTTAAATCCCAGAGACAACTTTTCATTGGACAGCAACTTGAAAAAGTCCTGGAGCCAAGCCAAAAGTGAAGAAGCAGATTAGTAGACGTTGTAACTCGACGCGAAGTAAAAGATCTCGTTAGGACGGACAAGGGCAAAATAGATTGACTTGTACAGACAACAGTGGTGATAGATCTATGGTGACCTCATTTGCATGAGTTGTGAGACGATTGTACAATGAAATTACGACGGTGGTTTTCTGTTGCCTTCCATTGGTTTGTTCATGATTGGCTCAGTCAAGCTTTGACTAAAAAGTCTCACCCACAAGGCAGTGGGGTTGTTTTAAATTCAGGGTACCCTCATTTAGACTTTTACTCTCCCGATCATATTTAGAAGGCAGCAGGGCAGTAGAAGGTAATTTTACATTTTATTTATTTTTTTAATCATTGATTTTCCTGTAATATAGTATCTTTCTCTATCGACCTTTTATTTTTTTCTTTACTTTTCACTTTATGTTTCAGATCCACTAGCTTTGGTTACTCTAGAACATGTAGTTTAGTCTCTCATTAGCAGAGAATGAAGCACTAGCATTAATAGACATACTAGTGAAAGAAAGCAACCAATTGTCTCAGCTAAACAATAAAAAAGCAGAAATAATGGTCATATCGATGAAAATCATCACCAACAACGTGCAACATAAAAATATGCGGGGCAAATCTGAAACAAGAATAGAGAGTCAAATACTTGAACACAATAATAATATGAAATGGAAGATGCACAAAATAAATAAGAAGTAGAATAGCTCAGGCCAAAGTAATATTACCGAAAATTTAAATTATCTTGTAAAACAAATTTATTTCAATAGAAGTGAGTAAAAGAGTTCAACGGTGCTATATCAAACCAATTCTGGACTATGTGAGCGAAACGTGAACAAGTTAAATACTTGAACACAATAATAATATGAAATGGAAGATGCACAAAATAAATAAGAAGTAGAATAGCTCAGGCCAAAGTAATATTACCGAAAATTTAAATTATCTTGTAAAACAAATTTATTTCAATAGAAGTGAGTAAAAGAGTTCAACGGTGCTATATCAAACCAATTCTGGACTATGTGAGCGAAACGTGAACAAGTTAAACAAATGAAAAGCCAATTAGAGGCCACAAAGGATGGGATTTTTCAGAAGAATGTTGACAGTTTCATGGACAGCTAAAAAGACCAATAATGGCATTGCCAAAGAGGTTAGCACAAAATTGGAGCTCCTAAAAAACAAAAACAAAAAAAAAAGAAAAAGAAACAATCAATATTCTTCTGTCACATCGTGAAAAGAGTAAATTTTGAATATTTGGTTACAACTGGCAAAATACAGGGAAAGAGAGATCGAGGACGACACAGAGAGAAGACGTCAGTGTAGAGCCACGGTAAATAATGAACGACAATAATGAAACAATTCACGGAGGCGAAGGCGCACCTCACAACAACAGAGCTGGAAGTTGTCAGAGACCCACAGCTGATGGGTTCCGCCATGATAAGTGAATCAGAACCATCCAGACCCGGCTCCACCTCTCCGTGGTGCCTGTAGTAACAGACTAACCTGTCTAGTCAGGCCAAGCGAGTAGGGATCGACAAAGCAAGCCAACACGTTACTCAAAAATGTGGTTCTGTAGTCGGATGTGTTTGGCCAACAAACAACCATGCTCTGTTCAATAGGCCGGGAACTTACAAGAATGACACCAGCCAGCTGGTCTCGCAGAATTTGGCTGCCACTTTGTAGAAAGAAATCCCAATCAATGTATTAGCGGGCACTATGGTTACTGGTCCCACAAACCTGTAGTCAAAGATATCGTGTAATAGCGTTAATTGTGTTTGTGATTTCTGTAGTCAAAGATATCGTGTAATAGCGTTAATTGTGTTTGTAATTCGTGTAGTCAAAGATATCGTAGAATGACGTTAATAGTGTTTGTAATTCGTGTAGTCAAAGATATCGTAGAATGACGTTAATTGTGTTTGTAATTCGTGTAGTCAAAGATATCGTAGAATGACGATAATAGTGTTTGTAATTCGTGTAGTCAAAGATATCGTAAAATGACGTTAATTGTGTTTGTAATTCGTGTAGTCAAAGATATCGCGTAATGGTGTTAATTGTGTTTGTGATTCGTGTAGTCAAAGATATCGTACAATGACGTCGATTGTGTTTGTGATTTCTGTAGTCAAAGATATCGTGTAATAGCGTTAATTATGTTTGTGATTCATGTAGTCAAAGATATCGCGTAATAGCGTTAATTATGTTTGTGATTCGTGTAGTCAAAGATATCGTACAATGACGTCGATTGTGTTTGTGATTTCTGTAGTCAAAGATATCGTGTAATAGCGTTAATTGTGTTTGTGATTCGTGTAGTCAAAGATATCGTGTAATAGCGTTAATTGTGTTTGTGATTCGTGTAGTCAAAGATATCGTGTAATAGCGTTAATTGTGTTTGTAATTCATGTAGTCAAAGATATCGTGTAATAGCGTTAATTGTGTTTGTGATTCGTGTAGTCAAAGATATCGTGTAATAGCGTTAATTATGTTTGTGATTCGTGTAGTCAAAGATATCGTGTAATAGCGTTAATTGTGTTTGTGATTCGTGTAGTCAAAGATATCGTGTAATAGCGTTAATTGTGTTTGTGATTTCTGTAGTCAAAGATATCGTGTAATAGCGTTAATTGTGTTTGTGATTCATGTAGTCAAAGATATCGTGTAATAGCGTTAATTATGTTTGTGATTCGTGTAGTCAAAGATATCGTGTAATAGCGTTAATTATGTTTGTGATTCGTGTAGTCAAAGATATCGTGTAATAGCGTTAATTATGTTTGTGATTCGTGTAGTCAAAGATATCGTGTAATAGCGTTAATTGTGTTTGTGATTCGTGTAGTCAAAGATATCGTGTAATAGCGTTAATTGTGTTTGTGATTCGTGTAGTCAAAGATATCGTGTAATAGCGTTAATTGTGTTTGTGATTCGTGTAGTCAAAGATATCGTACAATGACGTTGATTGTGTTTGTGATTCCTGATCAACTCTACATCGTTTCTAGAGATTTTGTCCTCAAGTTATCACAATGCATGGTTTGTTGGTTTGTGTGAGAGGCTCTATCAGTTTCGTTATTGTTTATGTTATGGTTAAAGTTGAGGACATAGATATGTGTCAGTTCAACTGGGGAGTCTGTGGCGGGTCGAATGGGTGAATTTGAAAGTATGTTGCTAGAACAATAGTGTAGAGATGATTAATGTGAAAGTGATGTGTTAGGACAACAGTGTTGAGATGACGGACTGTGAAAGTGATGTGTTAGGACAACAGTGTTGAGATGACGGACTGTGAAAGTGAAGTGTTAGGACAACAGTGTTGAGATGAAGGACTGTGAAAGTGATGTTAGAAGAACAGTGTTGAGATGAAGTCATGTACAAGTAATGTATTAGAGCGATAGCCGGAAATGGAGTGGAATATAACAGTTGATGCTTATAACTGTCATTTCATGGAAATGATAACCACTAAAATTATTGTTTGTGTAATATTATCTACATAGATGGTGGTAAATATTCAAGGACGTACCTGAGAATGAAGCCAATAAGACCAGTAACTCCTATAAGGAAGTGCAAGCTACCAGCCAACATCAGACTCCCGCTTAACTGTGGACAAGAGACGGAAGACACACCTTTGTAACAGTCCTGACTGACAGAGTATCAGACGACGTCAAGTCCCACTACAAATATTGTGATTTTGTGCTGTAAGCCCATTCTTTGGGACTTTAATTAAAAAAAAAAACATCTTCAATTATTTTCTTTGCTATTAGCTTTTTTCCCTACATCTTTTATACATTATTGGTTCACTGCCAACTCATTTTACTTCTATCTTTCGAAATTTCCTTTTCTTCCTTTGTCTATTTCTATTGTTTATTTATCACCTCTTTGTTGTCTCATTTTCACCATCTTACCTATTTTTCGGCTCTTCTTCCATTTTGTGTGTGTTTAGTTTTTATATATATATATACATTTGACATGGTGCATACCATTTACTATATATATATATATATATATATATATATATATATATATATATATATATATCCATTTAATATTTTTTCTTCAAGGTCAATGCTCCGAAGCCGAAGGTTAAGTTGGTACAGGCACGTCCAGCGAATTGAAGAACCGCATTCTCAAGCAAATACTATATGGTGAACTATTACACGGATATGGTGCACTATCCAGCCAATCACATTTCAATTTCATCACTACGTTTGTTGTTTGTTTTACCTCTTTAATCTATATATAACTTTAGGCATTTAGAAGTACCCAGTTTCTGGGAAACCTATCCTGTGTGTTACCGGGGCCTCATTATGAGGGAAGTAAAGAATAGTGACACTGTGACCTTCCAGGCATGTCGTAAGAGGCGACTAAGGAGGTTGATCGATAGCTTGACAAGCTGTCATTGTAAAAAGTATTGTTATAGAAACAGCACCATATATTTTAGAGCAGTGATCTCTGCAATATGTGCCACTTTGGCATGCAAGGTTTCTGGTTTTGAGATTGTGGTTCTGCCCTATGTGCCGTCTTCGGCTCGAAAGGACAATAGATAGATAGATTACACGGAACTAATACACGGAACTAGACGTACAGTCTTACATATATCTGGGCAGGTATATAGATAAAAAGGGAGGAACAGAAAATGATACCAAAATAAGGATATCAAAAACAAGAAGAGTATTTGTTGCACTAGGAAACATATGGAAGTCCAAAGAAATTAGGTTAAATACAAAAATAAAAATTTTAACTCCAATTTAAAGTCAATCCTATTATATGGATTGACAATCAAAACAAAATTGACAACCATGAAGATACGGACTTTCATTAATGGATGCTTACGCAGAATAAAAGGATGGAAATGGCAGGACAAAATCACTAACTAGAATTATGGAAATGTACCAGTAAAATACCAGTGGATTAAAGAGATACAGCGAAGGCGATGGCGCTGGACAGGACACACAGCCAACTGAAAGTATTACGCAACAGACCCTTTCTAGAATCCCCAGGGGAAAAGACACAGAGGAAGACCAAGGAATTTTTGGAAAAGACAGATAGAAGCAGAGATAAAGATGATGGGGAATACATTGAATGATCTTAAAAGAATGGCAAGAAACAGAACGACTTGGAAAGTGTTTGTTGAAGACCTATACTCCACAGTGAACTGAAAGGTAGAAGAATACCCAGAAAGAGACAAATCTAGGTCATAGAGATGATTTACAGATATCTCTACATCGTAGTTTAGGTCTGCTAACTACGATGTAGAGATATCTGTATATCATCTCTGGCGTTTTCATGACCATTCCATCTGCGAAAATGACTGGGAACATTTTGGCAAGAAATTACACATTGTGGAGAGCCAGACTATGGAATGGCATAATCATTTCTCTCTCTCTCTCTGCGATCAGGACTCAATCAGAGTAGGATTCCAGACTCTCACATGAAGTCAGCTGTCAGGTTAAGTGTGTTGATCGCCCCCACTAGCAGAACATCACAATTAGAGTCTGCCAGATCCACTCTGATTGAACACCCGTTAAAACGTTGCACTGTGTTCTGCCAGTGGCCCAGTGCATCCGATTTCAGCCAGCATTTTATTCAGGTTTGAATTCCTTAGCCTTTGATTGTCCCCAATCTTCCTGCAAGGCAGCAGATGATCTTTTCTGTAGGGAGATTCTGCCTTAGATGGTCGGCCCTCCCTGGTTTACGAGCACCATCTGCCCGAGGCACTAGAGGTGACTAACACATCATTTGAGGCGGTAATATTCATAAGTCTCATGAATAACGATAGGAGACAGAGACAATGTGGATCAGTGGGCCTGATGTGTTGATTCTGTGGCCGAGTATGTTAGTCAAACATTGGTAGAATCAGCCACGCGAGAAGATGTTTGACAAAAGCAAGACCTTAAAATACACACTGCACTGAACTGTCTGACAAAACCGAAAAGTGCGATAAATAATATTTATATATATATTATTGTTTTTTTTTTTAACTTATTCTATTATTGTATTGGTTCTATATCCTAAACTATTGAAGAAAATGGCTTCAAATAGGAAGAGACTAAATTGGTTGCATATTATCACAGTTGTATTGGAATCATCATCCTCATGTGCCGTACCGGTTGGCACGGGCGATCATGTCCCCCCACAATCTTCTATCTACAGTGCATCGTATGAGTTCTGTTGTTGATTGTTTTCCATGGCATGACATCAAGCTATCCAGTATTTTCTCTCTTTGTCGCCCGCGATCTCTCTTTCCTTTTATTTTGCCAGTTGTAACCAAGTATTCCAACTTTCCTCTTCTCATGATGTTCCCAAAAAATGTTGATTACATCTTTCTGATGTTTTTTAAGAGCTGCCTTTTTGTGTTGACCTCTTTGAGAACTTTGTCCAGGGATCGAGATACCAGAAACATTTAAAGGTTTGTCTTTTCTCTCCTTGAACCATATTTGATATCGCTACCCAAAGGGAACGAGCTACTGACCAAACATTAGCAACAACAGTAAATATATTATGGTGAATGTGGAGGGAGTAATAAAGAAGGAAGATTCCCCATAACACTGACCGCATGAACAACTCCAGCTTGAGCGAAAGACAAGTCTCTCGGCGGTGAGATACAAGTTGAGTTACTCGTAAACAACGCACCCAGATGTTGTGTTGGTTTGCTTTCAGGTTAACACGCGATTAGATAATAATGGCGAGAGACAAGATTGGTTTATAGACTATTGAAGAGAAGCTGTAGTTGGTTAAGGAAGATTATATGACAGGGAGATCAGAAGAGATGTAAGACAGAGCAGAGAATTTGCTTGGTATATTCGAGACATAGAGAAACATTCAGTGCTGATTCGCACCAATCGAGTATGCTCTGGCTATTCTTACTGTCAGTACGACTCACATTGATAGGCTAGAGAGAATACAAAATGAAGCCATGCGCATTATCCTGGGATATACAAGGGGCACTCCCTGTATAGCAATGAGGTATCTTCTTGACTTTCCAACCATGGATGACAGAATCAAGATCTGGAGAGCACCTGCATACCTGAAGATTAGTACAGATACAGAGCATCCATTGCACCACATGCTCAACACAGTGAAAGGTGCCAGGCTAAAAAGAGGCAAATCATGGGTGGGCCGAGCAGAAGATGTCATCAAACTGGTCTGTGGTCTTACCAATATGACCACGAGTAGCATGACAACGGAGGTGATGGCGGTGACCAAGGCATTCAAATGGTTAGAGTCACAAGACTACACCCACGCATGTATACTGAGTGATTCGATGAACATGATAACAAAAGTGGAGGCGGGCTCTGTACGCATGCAATGGGTAGAGTCCTTGCAGAAATCCAAAATACATAAGGTCACCTTTGTCTATGTCCCTGGACATGCGGGAGTACGGGGAAAGAAAGAGCGGACAGGTTGGCTAGCTGCGCTGTCGTTGAGGACGGGAAACCGATGGATCGGGCGGACATCATCAATGCCCTCCGAGATGTAGGAAGAGCTCATGACTTCGACAAACACAGATCCACGTCACTTCTTCGGATGATGGAAATGGGAGTTAAGTTGGGCACAGCCAGAAATGAGACACTTAGTGACCGTGTAAGAAGACTTATCAACCAACATAGAACTGGAGTCGTCAGTCGCTGGACACTGCGGGACTTGCTGAGGAGGGGATCTGAGGACATGTTGGGAGTGCAATGATGATGACCCGCAAATAACTCAATAACTCAATAACTCAGTGATGTTTTCTATCCATCTATTGACCTTTCGAGCAGTAGCCGGCCCATAGGGCGTAGACCCAGATACTCATTCTCTTATGTACATTTTTATTCTAGCAGTTTTCAATCCTTGTAAAACCTTTTATCAAATCTCACCATTTGTCTCTGTTCTGTGCAAACAGCTCTATCTCATTGAGGGAGCCGATTCCTGCTGCTCTTGCCTCTCTCATCAATTTTCTTCTCAGTGTCTCTCTGGGTCTTCCTCTTTTCCTCTTAACTGTTTTCCCACATGAGGACTTGCTTTTCTATTCGGTTATTATCTCTTCTCATCGTATATCCAACATATGACCATCGTCTTTTCTTGATTACTGAATGTATTAGTGTTTGATTGACGATTTATCTAATCTCCTCGTTTGTTTTGAATTCTTTCCATGGTATACCAAGTATTTTCCTTAGACATTTATTTTTTAATGTGTTCAACTTTGTTTCTATGTCTCTTGTTGTTTTCCAGCTCTCACATGCATACATAAGGGTTGATAGTACATTTAATTTGAATAATCTAAGTTTTGTGTTTGTGCTGATGAGTTTTGATTTCCACAACTTTTCAAGGCTTCTGAAAGACATTGCTGCTTTAGCTATTCTGATTCTAATTTCTTTGCTTGTATCCCCTTCTCGATAAATGTGACTTCCAAGATAGATAAAGTGATTGATCTCTTCCACTGGTTTGTTTTCCATGTATATTTTGTCACCTGTTGGAATTAAGCATTCCATTACCTTAGTCTTTTCATGATTGATCTCAAGCCCAATTTTGCCGGCTATTGATGATTGCCGGTTCATTTTGTTTTTTCCTGCATCGTTTTTATCTGACTGCTAATGAGAACTATCTCTTCAGCAAAGTCGTTGACCTCCAAATGGTCTCCTGTTATCCATTCAATGCCTTTATTACCAGTGCAGCATTTCTTCATTATGAAGTCAGTAACAACTCAAAATAACAAGGGCGATACAATACATCCTTGTTTAACCCCAGTTTCTACTGAGAAACATTCGCTCAGCCTTCGAATTGCCCACGTGTAGCCATCATACATGTTTTTAATAATATTTATGATTTTTTATAGTAAGCCATTTTGCTTCAGAATTTTCCACAAAGAATCTCTATGAATACTGTCAAATGCTTGTTTTAAGTTGATGAAGTTAAGTACAAAAGTTTTTTGCCTTTTAGTGTGTTCCCCCAATATAAGTTGTAGAGTAAAATGTGGTCAAGGCAGCTTCTTCCTTTTCTAAATGCAACCTGTTCTTCACACATTCTGTATCTATTGAATCCTTTATTCTATTCATCATGATTTTGGAGAATAGCTTTGAGGCAAATAACAAAAGTATCACTTATCTACAGTTGTTACAATCTCTGAGATTGCCCTTTTTTGGAATCTTAACAATGATTCCTTTTTTCCATTTATGAGGCGTCTTCTCTGCTTTCCAAATGATGTTGAACATTTTCTGGAGATATATTAAATTATGGCTATCAATTGCCTTGATGATCTCAACTGTTAACTTATCCTCTTCAGCAGCCTTGTTGTTGGCCATACGCTTTAAGGTGGTCTCTATTTCGCTCAATGTGAAGTCAAGCAGGAAAAGCTCCTGGACCAGATAATATAACTAAAGAAGATATTGACGCCAATGGGTGATATTGGAATAGGAATAATAAGAAAAATATTGAATGATATCTACAACAGCGGATATATACCAGACGACCTGCTCAAATCAATATTCATAGCCCTACCGAAGAAATCGGGTGCGATTGAATGCGATCATCATCGCACAATAAGCCTTATGAGTCATATGACTAAGATATTACTAAGAATCATCATGCGAAGAGTGCGAAACAAAATCAGTCAAGAAATTAGCGATGAACAGTGTGGTTTTGTTGGAGGTAAAGGAACGAACAATGCCATATATATCATAAGATCTGTAGTAGAAAGAGCCATCGAAGTGAAAACTTATCTATACCTATGTTTCCTAGATTATACCCAAGCATTTGACAAAGTAAAGCACCAAGAAATAATCAAAATTTTAGAAAGCATAAACATAGACAGCAAAGATCTAAGATTAATAAAGAACATGTACTGGCAACAAACAGCAGCCAGTTTGTTGCCAGTACATGTTCTTTATTAATCTTAGAGGTATATATGCATATTTTTGTGTGGAAATAATGTCCCACCTATAACTAAATTTTCTATTAAACATAATTCTATTAATCTTTCTCCATTCTGACTTGTAGTATCACAGCCTTCTCTCCACATTACATGTTCCACTCCTGCGTTGTCTTTTCCCACTTTGGCGTTGAAGTCTCCCATTACAGTTAAAAGATCGTGTTTTGGTATTTTGTTTATAAGATGTTGTAGATGGTTTTAAAAATCGTCCTTAACTTCATCATCAGCTTCGTTTGTAGGCGCATAGAATTCAACAATTGAAAGTCTTCCATATTTTGTTTTGTAGCGTGTTCGTGACGGACGGCTATTTACGGATTCCCATTCTAATAAACGTCTTGCAGCTATGTCTGTCATCATTATGCCTAGTCCTTCACTATGTCTGTCATCATTATGCCTAGTCCTTCACTATGTCTGTCATCATTATGCCTAGTCCTTCACTATGTCTGACATCATTATGCCTAGTCTTTCACTATGTGTGTCATCATTATGCCTAGTCCTTCACTATGTCTGTCATCATTATGCCTAGTCCTTCACTATGTCTGTCATCATTATGCCTAGTCCTTCACTATGTCTGTCATCATTATGCCTAGTCCTTCACTATGTCTGTCATCATTATGCCTACTCCTTCACTATGTCTGTGATCATTATGCCTAGTCCTTCACTATGTATGTCATCATTATGCCTACTCCTTCACTATGTCTGTCATCATTATGCTTAGTCCTTCACTATGTCTATCATCATTATGCCTAGTCCTTCACTATGTCTGTCATTATTATGCCTAGTCCTTCACTATGTCTGTCATCATTATGCCTACTCCTTCACTATGTCTGTCATCATTATGTCTACTCCTTCACTATATCTGTCATCATTATGCCTAGTCCTTCACTATGTCTGTCATCAGTATGCCTAGTCCTTCACTATGTCTGTCATCATTATGCCTAGTCCTTCACTATGTCTATCATCATTATATCTAGTCCGTCACAATGTCTGTCATCATTATGTCTACTCCTTCACTATGTCTGTCATCATTATGCCTAGTCCTTCACTATGTCTGTCATCATTATGCCTACTCCTTCACTATGTCTGTCATCATTATGCCTAGTCCTTCACTATGTCTGTCATCATTATGCCTAGTCCTTCACTATGTCTGTCATCATTATGCCTAGTCCTTCACTATGTCTGTCGTCATCATGCCTACTCCTTCACTATGTCTGTCATCATTATGTCTACTCCTTCACTATGTCTGTCATCATTATGCCTACTCCTTCAATATATCTGTCATCACTATGCCTACTCCTTCACTATGTCTGTCATCATTATGCCTAGTCCTTCACTATGTCTGTCATCATTATACCTAGTCCTTCACTATGTCTGTCATCATTATGCATAGTCTTTCACTATGTCTGTCATCATTATGCCTACTCCTACACTATGTCTGTCAAATTATGCCTACTCCTTCAATAAGTCTGTCATCATTATGCCTAGTCCTTCACTATGTCTATCAAATTATGCATACTCCTTCACTATGTCTGTCATCATTATGCCTAGTCCTTCACTATGTCTGTCAAATTATGCCTACTCCTTCACTATGTCTGTCATCCTTATGCCTACTCGTTCACTATGTCTGTCAAATTATGCCTATTCCTTCACTACGTCTGTCAAATTATGCCTACTCCTTCACTATGTCTGTCATCACTATGCCTACTCTTTCACTATGTCTATCAAATTATGCCTACTCCTTCACTATGTCTGTCATCATTATGCCTACTCCTTCACTATGTCTGTTATCATTATGCCTAGTCCTTCACTATGTCTGTCATCATTATGCTTAGTCCTTCACTATGTGTGTCATCATTATCCCTAGTCCTACACTATGCCTGTCATCAGTATGCCTTGTCCTTCACTATGTGTGTCATCATTATGCCTAGTCCGTCACTATGTCTGTCATCATTATGTCTACTCCTTCACTATGTCTGTCATCATTATGCCTAGTCCTTCACTATGTCTGTCATCATTATGCCTAGTCCTTCACTATGTGTGTCATCATTATGCCTACTCCTTCACTATGTCTGTCATCATTATGCCTAGTCCGTCACTATGTCTGTCATCATTATGCCTAGTCCTTCACTATGTCTGTCAAATTATGAATACTCCTTCACTATGTCTATCATCAATATGCATACTCCTTCACTATGTTTGTCAAATTATGCCTACTGCTTCACTATGCCTGTCATCATTATGCCTACCCCTACACTATGTCTGTCAAATTATGCCTACTCCTTCACTAGGTCTGTCATCATTATGCCTATTCCTTCACTATGTCTGTCAAATTATGCCTACTCCTTCACTATGTCTGTCATCATTATGCCTAGTCCTTCACTATGTCTATCAAATTATGCCTACTCCTTCACTATGTCTGTCTTCATTATGCCTACTCCTTCACTATGTCTGTCAAATTATGCCTACTCCTTCACTACGTCTTTTAAATTATTCCTACTCCTTCACTATGTCTGTCATCATTATGCCTCATCTTTCACTATGTCTATAAAATTATGCCTACTCCTTCACTATGTCTGTCATCATTATGCCTACTCCTTTACTATGTCTGTCAAATTATGCCTACTCCCTCACTATGTCTGTCATCATTATGCCTACTCCTTCACTATGTCTGTCATCATTATGCCTAGTCCTTCACTATGCCTGTCATCATTATGCCTACTCCTTCACTATGTCTGTCGTCATTATGCCTAGTCCTTCACTATGTCTATCATCATTATGCCTACTCCTTCACTATGTCTGTCATCATTATACCTAGTCCGTAACTATGTCTGCCATCATTATGTCTACTCCTTCACTATGTCTGTCATCATTATGCCTACTCCTTCACTATATCTGTCATCACTATGCCTACTCCTTCACTATGTCTGTCATCATTATGCCTAGTCCTTCACTATGTCTGTCATCATTATGCCTAGTCCTTCAATATGTCTGTCATCATTATACCTAGTCCTTCACTATGTCTGTCATCATTATGCATAGTCTTTCACTATGTCTGTCATCATTATGCCTACTCCTACACTATGTCTGTCAAATTATGCCTACTCCTTCAATAAGTCTGTCATCATTATGCCTAGTCCTTCACTATGTCTATCAAATTATGCCTACTCCTTCACTATGTCTGTCATCATTATGCCTAGTCCTTCACTATGTCTATCAAATTATGCCTACTCCTTCACTATGTCTGTCATCATTATGCCTACTCCTTCACTATGTCTGTTATCATTATGCCTAGCCCTTCACTATGTCTGTCATCATTATGCCTAGTCCTTCACTATGTGTGTCATCATTATGCCTAGTCCTTCACTATGTCTGTCATCATTATGCTTAGTCCTTCACTATGTGTGTCATTATTATCCCTAGTCCTACACTATGTCTGTCATCAGTATGCCTAGTCCTTCACTATGTGTGTCATCATTATGCCTAGTCCGTCACTATGTCTGTCATCATTATGTCTACTCCTTCACTATGTCTGTCATCATTATGCCTAGTCCTTCACTATGTCTGTCATCATTATGCCTAGTCCTTCACTATGTGTGTCATCATTATGCTTAGTCCTTCACTATGTCTGTCAAATTATGCTTACTCCTTCACTATGTCTGTCATCATTATGCCTAGTCCTTCACTATGTCTATCAAATTATGCCTACTCCTTCACTATGTCTGTCTTCATTATGCCTACTCCTTCACTATGTCTGTCAAATTATGCCTACTCCTTCACTACGTCTTTTAAATTATTCCTACTCCTTCACTATGTCTGTCATCATTATACCTCCTCTTTCACTATGTCTATCAAATTATGCCTACTCCTTCACTATGTCTGTCATCATTATGCCTACTCCTTTGCTATGTCTGTCAAATTATGCCTACTCCCTCACTATGTCTGTCATCATTATGCCTACTCCTTCACTATGTCTGTCATCATTATGCCTAGTCCTTCACTATGCCTGTCATCATTATGCCTACTCCTTCACGATGTTTATCAAATTATGCCTACTCCTTCAATATGTCTGTCATCATTATGCCTACTCCTTCACAATGTCTGTCATCATTATTCCTACTCCTTCACTATGTCTGTCATAATTATGCCTACTCCTTCACTATGTCTGTCGTCATTATGCCTAGTCCTTCACTATGTCTGTCATCATTATGCCTACTCCTTCACTATGTCTGTCATCATTATGCCTAGTCCTTCACTATGTCTGTCATCATTATACCTAGTCCGTCACTATGTCTGCCATCATTATGTCTACTCCTTCACTATGTCTGTCATCATTATGTCTACTCCTTCACTATGTCTGTCATCATTATGCCTACTCTTTCTCTATGTCTGTTATCATTATGCCTAATCCGTCACTATGTCTGTCATCATTGTCTACTCCTTCACTATGTCTGTCATCATTATGCCTACTCTTTCACTATGTCTGTCATCATTATGCCTAGTCCTTCACTATGTCTGTCATCATTATGCATAGTCTTTCACTATGTCTGTCATCATTATGCCTATTCCTACACTATGGCTGTCAAATTATGCCTACTCCTTCACTTTGTCTGTCATCATTATGCCTACTCCTTCACTATGTCTATCAAATTATGCCTACTCCTTCACTTTGTCTGTCATCATTATGCCTAGTCCTTCACTATGTCTGTCAAATTATGCCTACTCCTTCACTATGTCTGTCATCCTTATGCCTACTCCTTCACTATGTATGTCAAATTATGCCTATTCCTTCACTACGTCTGTCAAATTATGCCTACTCCTTCACTATGTCTGTCATCACTATGCCTATTCTTTCACTATGTCTATCAAATTATGCCTACTCCTTCACTATGTCTGTCATCATTATGTGTACTCCTTCACTATGTCTGTCATCATTATGCCTAATCCTTCACTATGTCTGTCATCATTATGTCTAGTCCTTCACTATGTGTGTCATCATTATGGCTACTCCTTCACTATGTCTGTCATCATTATACCTAGTCCGTAACTATGTCTGCCATCATTATGTCTACTCCTTCACTATGTCTGTCATCATTATGCCTACTCCTTCACTATATCTGTCATCACTATGCCTACTCCTTCACTATGTCTGTCATCATTATGCCTAGTCCTTCACTATGTCTGTCATCATTATGCCTAGTCCTTCAATATGTCTGTCATCATTATACCTAGTCCTTCACTATGTCTGTCATCATTATGCATAGTCTTTCACTATGTCTGTCATCATTATGCCTACTCCTACACTATGTCTGTCAAATTATGCCTACTCCTTCAATAAGTCTGTCATCATTATGCCTAGTCCTTCACTATGTCTATCAAATTATGCCTACTCCTTCACTATGTCTGTCATCATTATGCCTAGTCCTTCACTATGTCTATCAAATTATGCCTACTCCTTCACTATGTCTGTCATCATTATGCCTACTCCTTCACTATGTCTGTTATCATTATGCCTAGCCCTTCACTATGTCTGTCATCATTATGCCTAGTCCTTCACTATGTGTGTCATCATTATGCCTAGTCCTTCACTATGTCTGTCATCATTATGCTTAGTCCTTCACTATGTGTGTCATTATTATCCCTAGTCCTACACTATGTCTGTCATCAGTATGCCTAGTCCTTCACTATGTGTGTCATCATTATGCCTAGTCCGTCACTATGTCTGTCATCATTATGTCTACTCCTTCACTATGTCTGTCATCATTATGCCTAGTCCTTCACTATGTCTGTCATCATTATGCCTAGTCCTTCACTATGTGTGTCATCATTATGCTTAGTCCTTCACTATGTCTGTCAAATTATGCTTACTCCTTCACTATGTCTGTCATCATTATGCCTAGTCCTTCACTATGTCTATCAAATTATGCCTACTCCTTCACTATGTCTGTCTTCATTATGCCTACTCCTTCACTATGTCTGTCAAATTATGCCTACTCCTTCACTACGTCTTTTAAATTATTCCTACTCCTTCACTATGTCTGTCATCATTATACCTCCTCTTTCACTATGTCTATCAAATTATGCCTACTCCTTCACTATGTCTGTCATCATTATGCCTACTCCTTTGCTATGTCTGTCAAATTATGCCTACTCCCTCACTATGTCTGTCATCATTATGCCTACTCCTTCACTATGTCTGTCATCATTATGCCTAGTCCTTCACTATGCCTGTCATCATTATGCCTACTCCTTCACGATGTTTATCAAATTATGCCTACTCCTTCAATATGTCTGTCATCATTATGCCTACTCCTTCACAATGTCTGTCATCATTATTCCTACTCCTTCACTATGTCTGTCATAATTATGCCTACTCCTTCACTATGTCTGTCGTCATTATGCCTAGTCCTTCACTATGTCTGTCATCATTATGCCTACTCCTTCACTATGTCTGTCATCATTATGCCTAGTCCTTCACTATGTCTGTCATCATTATACCTAGTCCGTCACTATGTCTGCCATCATTATGTCTACTCCTTCACTATGTCTGTCATCATTATGTCTACTCCTTCACTATGTCTGTCATCATTATGCCTACTCTTTCTCTATGTCTGTTATCATTATGCCTAGTCCGTCACTATGTCTGTCATCATTGTCTACTCCTTCTCTATGTCTGTCATCATTATGCCTACTCTTTCACTATGTCTGTCATCATTATGCCTAGTCCTTCACTATGTCTGTCATCATTATGCATAGTCTTTCACTATGTCTGTCATCATTATGCCTACTTCTACACTATGGCTGTCAAATTATGCCTACTCCTTCAATAAGTCTGTCATCATTATGCCTAGTCCTTCACTATGTCTATCAAATTATGCCTACTCCTTCACTTTGTCTGTCATCATTATGCCTAGTCCTTCACTATGTCTGTCAAATTATGCCTACTCCTTCACTATGTCTGTCATCCTTATGCCTACTCCTTCACTATGTATGTCAAATTATGCCTATTCCTTCACTACGTCTGTCAAATTATGCCTACTCCTTCACTATGTCTGTCATCACTATGCCTACTCTTTCACTATGTCTATCAAATTATGCCTACTCCTTCACTATGTCTGTCATCATTATGTGTACTCCTTCACTATGTCTGTCATCATTATGCCTAATCCTTCACTATGTCTGTCATCATTATGTCTAGTCCTTCACTATGTGTGTCATCATTATGCCTACTCCTTCACTACGCCTGTCATCATTATGCCTACCCCTACACTATGTCTGTCAAATTATGCCTACTCCTTCACTATGTCTGTCATCATTATGCCTAGTCCTTCACTATGTCTATCAAATTATGCCTACTCCTTCACTATGTCTGTCTTCATTATGCCTACTCGTTCACTATGTCTGTAAAATTATGCCTACTCCTTCACTACGTCTTTTAAATTATTCCTACTCCTTCACTATGTCTGTCATCATTATGCCTCCTCTTTCACTATGTCTATCAAAATATGCCTACTCCTTCACTATGTCTGTCATCATTATGCCTACTACTTTACTATGTCTGTCAAATTATGCCTACTCCCTCACTATGTCTGTCATCATTATGCCTACTCCTTCACTATGCCTGTCATCATTATGCCTACTCCTTCACGATGTTTATCAAATTATGCCTACTCCTTCAATATGTCTGTCATTATTATGCCTACTCCTTCACAATGTCTGTCATCATTATTCCTACTCCTTCACTATGTCTGTCATAATTATGCCTACTCCTTCACTATGTCTGTCGTCATTATGCCTAGTCCTTCACTATGTCTGTCATCATTATGTGTACTCCTTCACTATGTCTGTCATCATTATGCCTAATCCTTCACTATGTCTGTCATCATTATGTCTAGTCCTTCACTATGTGTGTCATCATTATGGCTACTCCTTCACTATGTCTGTCATCATTATACCTAGTCCGTAACTATGTCTGCCATCATTATGTCTACTCCTTCACTATGTCTGTCATCATTATGCCTACTCCTTCACTATATCTGTCATCACTATGCCTACTCCTTCACTATGTCTGTCATCATTATGCCTAGTCCTTCACTATGTCTGTCATCATTATGCCTAGTCCTTCAATATGTCTGTCATCATTATACCTAGTCCTTCACTATGTCTGTCATCATTATGCATAGTCTTTCACTATGTCTGTCATCATTATGCCTACTCCTACACTATGTCTGTCAAATTATGCCTACTCCTTCAATAAGTCTGTCATCATTATGCCTAGTCCTTCACTATGTCTATCAAATTATGCCTACTCCTTCACTATGTCTGTCATCATTATGCCTAGTCCTTCACTATGTCTATCAAATTATGCCTACTCCTTCACTATGTCTGTCATCATTATGCCTACTCCTTCACTATGTCTGTTATCATTATGCCTAGCCCTTCACTATGTCTGTCATCATTATGCCTAGTCCTTCACTATGTGTGTCATCATTATGCCTAGTCCTTCACTATGTCTGTCATCATTATGCTTAGTCCTTCACTATGTGTGTCATTATTATCCCTAGTCCTACACTATGTCTGTCATCAGTATGCCTAGTCCTTCACTATGTGTGTCATCATTATGCCTAGTCCGTCACTATGTCTGTCATCATTATGTCTACTCCTTCACTATGTCTGTCATCATTATGCCTAGTCCTTCACTATGTCTGTCATCATTATGCCTAGTCCTTCACTATGTGTGTCATCATTATGCTTAGTCCTTCACTATGTCTGTCAAATTATGCTTACTCCTTCACTATGTCTGTCATCATTATGCCTAGTCCTTCACTATGTCTATCAAATTATGCCTACTCCTTCACTATGTCTGTCTTCATTATGCCTACTCCTTCACTATGTCTGTCAAATTATGCCTACTCCTTCACTACGTCTTTTAAATTATTCCTACTCCTTCACTATGTCTGTCATCATTATACCTCCTCTTTCACTATGTCTATCAAATTATGCCTACTCCTTCACTATGTCTGTCATCATTATGCCTACTCCTTTGCTATGTCTGTCAAATTATGCCTACTCCCTCACTATGTCTGTCATCATTATGCCTACTCCTTCACTATGTCTGTCATCATTATGCCTAGTCATTCACTATGCCTGTCATCATTATGCCTACTCCTTCACGATGTTTATCAAATTATGCCTACTCCTTCAATATGTCTGTCATCATTATGCCTACTCCTTCACAATGTCTGTCATCATTATTCCTACTCCTTCACTATGTCTGTCATAATTATGCCTACTCCTTCACTATGTCTGTCGTCATTATGCCTAGTCCTTCACTATGTCTGTCATCATTATGCCTACTCCTTCACTATGTCTGTCATCATTATGCCTAGTCCTTCACTATGTCTGTCATCATTATACCTAGTCCGTCACTATGTCTGCCATCATTATGTCTACTCCTTCACTATGTCTGTCATCATTATGTCTACTCCTTCACTATGTCTGTCATCATTATGCCTACTCTTTCTCTATGTCTGTTATCATTATGCCTAGTCCGTCACTATGTCTGTCATCATTGTCTACTCCTTCTCTATGTCTGTCATCATTATGCCTACTCTTTCACTATGTCTGTCATCATTATGCCTAGTCCTTCACTATGTCTGTCATCATTATGCATAGTCTTTCACTATGTCTGTCATCATTATGCCTACTTCTACACTATGGCTGTCAAATTATGCCTACTCCTTCAATAAGTCTGTCATCATTATGCCTAGTCCTTCACTATGTCTATCAAATTATGCCTACTCCTTCACTTTGTCTGTCATCATTATGCCTAGTCCTTCACTATGTCTGTCAAATTATGCCTACTCCTTCACTATGTCTGTCATCCTTATGCCTACTCCTTCACTATGTATGTCAAATTATGCCTATTCCTTCACTACGTCTGTCAAATTATGCCTACTCCTTCACTATGTCTGTCATCACTATGCCTACTCTTTCACTATGTCTATCAAATTATGCCTACTCCTTCACTATGTCTGTCATCATTATGTGTACTCCTTCACTATGTCTGTCATCATTATGCCTAATCCTTCACTATGTCTGTCATCATTATGTCTAGTCCTTCACTATGTGTGTCATCATTATGCCTACTCCTTCACTACGCCTGTCATCATTATGCCTACCCTACACTATGTCTGTCAAATTATGCCTACTCCTTCACTATGTCTGTCATCATTATGCCTAGTCCTTCACTATGTCTATCAAATTATGCCTACTCCTTCACTATGTCTGTCTTCATTATGCCTACTCGTTCACTATGTCTGTAAAATTATGCCTACTCCTTCACTACGTCTTTTAAATTATTCCTACTCCTTCACTATGTCTGTCATCATTATGCCTCCTCTTTCACTATGTCTATCAAAATATGCCTACTCCTTCACTATGTCTGTCATCATTATGCCTACTACTTTACTATGTCTGTCAAATTATGCCTACTCCCTCACTATGTCTGTCATCATTATGCCTACTCCTTCACTATGCCTGTCATCATTATGCCTACTCCTTCACGATGTTTATCAAATTATGCCTACTCCTTCAATATGTCTGTCATTATTATGCCTACTCCTTCACAATGTCTGTCATCATTATTCCTACTCCTTCACTATGTCTGTCATAATTATGCCTACTCCTTCACTATGTCTGTCGTCATTATGCCTAGTCCTTCACTATGTCTGTCATCATTATGCCTACTCCTTCACTATGTGTGTCATCATTATGCCTAGTCCTTCACTATGTCTGTCATCATTATGCCTAGTCCGTCACTATGTCTGTCATCATTATGCCTACTCCTTCACTATGTCTGTCGTCATTATGCCTAGTCCTTCACTATGTCTGTCATCATTATGCCTACTCCTTCACTATGTGTGTCATCATTATGCCTAGTCCTTCACTATGTCTGTCATCATTATGCCTAGTCCGTCACTATGTCTGTCATCATTATGCCTACTCCTTCACTATGTCTGTCATCATTATGCCTACTCCTTGACTATGTCTGTCATCATTATGCCTACTCTTTCACTATGTCTATCATCATTATGCCTACTCTTTAACTATGTCTATCATCATTAAGTCTACTCCTTCACTATGTCTGTCATCATTATACCTATTCCTTCACTATGTCTGTCATCATTATGCCTACTCCTCCACTATGTCTGTCATCATTATACCTATTCCTTCACTATGTCTGGCATCATTATGCCTAGTCCTTCACTATGTCTATCATCATTATGCCTACTCCTTCACTATGTCTGTCATCATTATGCCTATTCCTTCACTATGTTTGTCATCATTATGCCTATTCCTTCACTATGTCTGTCATCATTATGCCTACTCCTTCACTATGTCTTTCAAATTATGCCTACTCCTTCACTATGTCTGTCATCATTATGCCTACTCTTTCACAATGTCTGTCATCATTATACCTATTCCTTGACTATGTCTGTCATCATTATGCCTACTCCTTCACTATGTCTGTCATCATTATGCCTACTCCTTCACTATGTGTGTCATCATTATACCTACTCTTTCACTGTGTTTTCCATCATCCCTTCCAGAAAAAAAACTACTATTTTATTATCAACAGATCTCCTACCTGTTCCAAGCCAGCGCATTTCGCTTAATCCTAAAATATCTAGATCGTATCTATCCATCTCGTTAGCGGCTTGTGCTTGTTTCGTCGGCGCAGCTATTGTTCGTACATTCTAGAATCCTATTTTTGTTGTTGTTTAAGTACCGAAAAAACTACCACTATTATCTACTGCTAATTTACAAATTGTGTATCAGGTCTATGTTTCATTAACAACATCGTTTTTACAATAGTGGCTTGTTAAACCTCTGATCAACGGTTCTATACCAAGCCGGAGAAAAATAATTCCTCCATTTTGGATCCAACAGGAAACGACGAGTGATGTTTTAGAAAAGGATTATTCAGAAGATTTATTTCAAAGGTAGACGTTTGGCTAGATGTAGATATATCAGATCTCTAAAGAGATCAGTGATTATTAAGGAAATCAAGGATGTGAATGTACAAATTGATACATAATGTATAATATTGTGTATGATTTAATGCTAAGTACAAAAAGATGTGTGGATGTAATTACAGAACCTGCGAGGGAGGTCATATAACAACGGCAGATTAATTAGCACAGACCCTAATACAGAATGTCTACTAAAGAAATAGTTTGATAGCTGTTTAAATGGATGTAAAAAATATTATTTGTAATGACTGACTTTTGTATGGAACCAAGACATGTATCCATCGACCTATGAAGTATAACTAAAGAACTGTTTTAATAAATTGTGTTCGAGATCTAAACGACGTCTGGAGTCATCGTTTGAAGTTGTCGAATGCAAGACTTATTCAGCAAATTTGGAGTTGCAGTTCATACGTTATGAAATAATCACAGTGTGCTGAGCACGCTGTCCAGTGTGAATTGCCTTTTACGTGACCGGGATTGTTTGGACTTATATTGTCTCTATACTTTGTGGATAACTATCAACGTTACACTGCCACTGATACACTGCGCTGTAAATGCGACCAGCAACAAGAAATAAAGCCAGTGAATGTCATAAGAAAAAGAAAGTAATACCCCGGCAGTTATCGAGACGCTTCTAATGGGCGGAAAGAAAAATAAACAAATCATACTTGACAGAAAAAACACAAGAGTTTGAGAACAGAATCATAGCAGAAAGGGTACATTAGAGTAAATTGTGTCATTTAAGTGCAGGATAGCGGAATAGAACGTATGTCAATTAGTAAAATTTGAAGATCTGTCGACAGCATGGATCCAATACCAACATAATAGCAGTGGAAGTTGGAGCGAGGGTTCTAGAAGAAATGTCTCAGTTTACGACCTTCTAAATAATCTAGAGATAAAAGGAATAGGTTCGACAAGAGAAATTACAAATGTTGCTTAAACAAACAAGAAAGGGGCTGGCTGTAGAGTATTCTCGATGCTACGGAACATCCGATATCAACAACATATGGACTTATCCATAACCCTGGATTATCGAAGGCTTGGTCGGCAAAGTCAAGAAAAGCCTGGGAGGGTCAACATTCATAAACTTTTTATTTAAAGTTAACCCCAAGTCATGCGACACGAGCACCATCAACACGGATTACAACATCCCACATGTCAGGATCACACATTTACAATATATGGCCTTGTGCCGACAATTCAAAGAAAACCTGGCATGTCCATTCCGACAGATGCGACTGTCATCACAGACAGTAGTTTTGATGAAAACGTTCGACAGACAACAGTCCTATCAATGATATGCTGAACCTTTGACCAGCGTTCACGTTCAAACGCAGCAGAAGGTCGACACCTCGGAGTCATGTCTTCATGGAATAAAGAAGAGGAAGAGTCCCCCTCTGGCGATCAAAATGGCTTGAATTGCAAAACTCTATCAAATGTTTCAACAGTAACGTGGACATATCAGCGGTGGACAATTGTTATTGAAGCAAGGTACGCAATTGACAGCATCTATACGGAAGTGAACCCACTAAACACAGTGACAAAGATAAAGTTAAAGAAAAGACACTTGTTGGCCATCAGCTTCCCCTGGTGTGAACTAGCTGTATAGAGATGTTACCAACCTTGACCTGACCGATACTCTCTATGAACATAACTAAACTGACATTTGTAAAGTGACGTAAAGAAGATGATGTTACCTGGGGACGGTCATAATGTAAACAACTTCTTTATTGCGTAATTCTCCAACCGGATTTACAGATGATTTGATGCATGGTCATTGTTATTTTGAAAACCTTTCATGTAGACACGAACGATAGTAAATGCCCGCAAATAACTCCATTTTGTAGTTGGCTGTTTACCATGCCATGATACCAAGCTATCTAGTATCGTATCTCTTTGTCTTCCGCAATCTCTCTTTTCCTGTATTTTATCAGTTATAACCAAGTATTTCATCATTTTTCGTTTTATGATGTGCCCAAAAAATGTTGGCTCTTTCTATTGTTTCATTGGAACTCCCTTCTGTGTTGCACCTCTTTGGACATGTCCTCGTTGGTCATGTTTAGCTGTTCAGAGAACTCTCAACATTCTAGTCATATATATGTAAGTATACAGATTATTTGAGGTTTTGAATTTGAAAGTGGTTTTTCCTTAATTCGTGTACTTTTGTAATTATCGGTCTAAGTTGCATTATAATACGATGATGATGTTTGAAAGGGGAGAGAACTCGGTGGTTAAATAAGAAATGAGCTTTACAGGTCAATGACGAGTATTATTATTATTGTCTGTAATGAAGTAATATGGCGATACTGACGACGATAAGAGAATCATTACTTTCAACAAAAGAAATAGCACATAAAATACAAGTTGACATACACCAGCAATTTTACTCAAAATCAGCTCTCTTGCAGGTATCGTTGTCCCGTTGTCGATGGTTACCATGGCAACACTTGAATTGTCCACTGGGTTTACACCTGGAAGGATAAATAAATTCTATAAAGTGGTATTTGATTTCTTTTATTTAAATTTCAGCGCTATGTGAGTAGTAATAGATGTTCCATGATTACTTCCGAGGGTCGCTTGAGATGTTATATTGTAAAATTATTGATGGACAATAGAAACGGTATATAGTCCACTTCGTAAATGATATTATTGAGGCATATTGGCGTCATAGATAGGGTTAAGGATTAGGAAAAGGGAAGGATCTATTAGGTGGGGTAAGAATGATGATTTTATTTGATTATACAAATTGTTAGACTGGCTGAGTAATGTGGCTGGGTTTGTGTACTTATAGAGTTATCTTAGCATGTAAGTAATGGTATATGGTAAACTTGTAAGGGGATCTGTCTTTTTTTGGCTAACAAAACAGACAGTACAGCATAGTCAAATATCACTGCTAAGGGCTCTTCATATTTGCTTTATAACCTACTTGCAATAAATGATATTTGTAAGAAAAAAATATACATAAATACCACTGATCACAGGAGACCCAAAATGACCACTGACCCAAACAGATCACAGATGACCGTAACTGGCCTCGGACCTCAGGTGACCCAAACTGACGACGGAAAACAGGTAACACTAACTGACCACTGACACAAATTGAACATTTACTACAGGACACACAAGCGGACAACTAACCCAAACTTGCCACAGGTGACCGAAAATAATCACTGACCAAAAACCGAACACTTATCATAAAATAGACATAACTGACCATTGACCTAAAATAAACATTGACCAGAGGTGACCAAAACTGACCACTGACCTCAACTAAACATTGACCAGAGGTGACCAGAGGTGACCAAAACTGACCACTGACCTCAACTAAACATTGACCAGAGGTGACCAAAACTGACCACTGACCTCAACTAAAATCAGAAAATAGGTGGCTAAAACTGACCACTGATTCTAACTGTCACATGCGACCCTAGCTGAACACTGACTAAAAACAAAACACAGAATACCCAAAATGACCACTGACCTAAATTGACAACTGACCACAGGTGACCACACTGACCATTGATTCAAACTGACCATTGACCTCTGATGACCTAAATTGACTATTAACTTAAAATGACCACTGACCTAAGCTGACCCAAAAAGACACTGACCTCAGATGACCCAAATTGACCACAGACCACACATGACCCAAACTAACGAGAATTGACCCAAATTGACCACTGCCTTTTATTTATAGTATGAATCTTTCTTCTGTTTTACTAATTCTCTTTTTCAGCTCTCTCGCTTTCTAACTCTTTTTTCGACAAATACACCTGCTCTCTTTTGAATCTCTTTCCTGTTTTTCCCTCTTCTCAATCTATCTCTCACACTCTCTTGTGGTGCGTCTTTTACTGGTTCTAACTACTGTAGCTCATTTTCTTCTGACACTATCTCCCTTTCTTTAACCCGTGTAACACTCTCATACTGTTTTCCATGTCTCTCTTACAACGTTCAATTTTTTTCCTTGTCTGTTTGACTTTCTCTTTCTCTCCTTTCCTTTACTTCCAGTACAAAACCCAATAGCAGAGAAACTCACCGACGTCAGCACAGCCTAATATTTCCTAACAAGATAATTACATCAACATAAAATGGTTATAGATTTTAGAGGACTGTAACCAAAAGTCTATTAAAGTATGGTAATTATGGGAGAGAGCTGGTTTGTTTAACTTATCACGTGACCACACTATTTATGTGTTGCTTCCATATGTTGTCTATGAAGGAAAGAAATACTGGGATTTGTTTTTATTGTATTTTACCAGTCGTGTCACCTCTGATCTTATCTATCATGTTGTTTCATATGGATACAATGCGTCTAATACATTTCAGTTCGGTGGTGGTAAGTTTTCTTATTGTTTTTGACTCTAGAATCTAGGCCTGGCACAAGAAACTCAACACACGTATGAAGAATGTACTGTAGACCGCCCAGTGTACAGTAGTGGTGATATGTGTCCGAGCTATGACACATATGGTGCATCATGAGTCTATATCGGCTAGCGATGAGGTGAAATGACAAAACATAGAAAACAAGACAACGGTTAAAGCTTCACGGAAGAAGTGGACAACACAAGCCAGAACAAATTTTCGGTGCAGTAGGCCTTCAACTAGAACAAATATACAACATAAGTACAAACATGTATTGAAAATATAAATAAATAATATTAAATGTATAATAATTTTGAAATAGGATAAAAGGAAAGAAAAATAAGTAAAAACTCGACCCAGTTTGCTTGGATGTGGCATAAACGGAAGTGCCCACATGTACGTGTGCGTACACACAAGTGAAAATGTGCGCACACAGTACGCAGTAACAGAAGTTTTCAAAACAGATCCGTGTGTATACACAAAGCACAAGAGACAGACTAGAATAATTTAGGGTACAACGAGAGGAGGAAAGATAGAGGTATCGTATAGTGGGGTAAGAGATATAGGGGACAGACGAAGTGATGCAGTGTAGAGGAGAGATGTGAATAGCAGATCATGTGTATATAATAATGTGCTCAAACATGAGCAACAGGGAATATGCAATAGTAAATGGATAGCCATAGGGAAACTGTGTAAGAGTGTGATACATTAATGCATCATGGGGTCAGCGAACCCAATCGAATTATAAAGCGATTCTCCAACGCAAACAGACTGCGGTCGCTGGAGTGGCAAAGGACAATACCAGTGGTACGGATATCATATTTGCCTTTGTGGTCCAATGAATTAAAGTCGGACTGGAGTGCCAGTATTCTGATATAAATATTGAAGGTGTTCACAAAACAGAACGATTTTGTTACCTATTTTTCCTTCCATTTCTCCTAGTTCAAAATTATTATATATTTTAATATTATTTAAAACATGGTCAATACATATTTGTAGGTGTGTAGTATTTATGAAGGCCTCCTGCGCCGAAACGTTGTTCTGGTTTGTGTTGTCCACTTGTTACGTGAAGCTTTAACCAGACCATTTTTTCCTATATTTGTGTGTAATGTGCCCTCACAATTAACGTCACTGCCGCTTTGCTCTCTGATGCATTTCTTTGTCTTGCCCCTACCGGTGAGATCTAAACGCTTACTAGACGTCCTAGTTTTAATCGGTGGTGATCTCATGAAAACTATATAGACACTTTGTGACAGACGGCTGGTGTCAAGAAATCATTAGTCTGTAGGGTGGTAACATATTAGTGTCTATAATGGATGTTGTTTTACTGAAAAGCTTTTCTAGTGTCTGGATGTCCCAATAATGGATAGACAAATCAGACCCAGAAAGAACATGATGTATTTTTGGTGTCTGGTCTCATTTCTTTCTCCTACGCTCTTTGTCTTCTGACTGTGAAATCACCGCTTCCGCTAATGTTGCGGCATAGATGTATATATTTTTTTCTCCTTGTGCTACGATCTACAGTCAGTTTTTCGAAGTTTCTTTTGCTGATATACTATTCACTGTACTGTGCTGATGAACTATTCACTCAAGCAAACCCTGCGAGTATACTTATATCTTAGAACTGTTCGCCCATTGGTCTCTTTCCATCTTCTGGTTGGTCATACAATATTTGTTTGCGGAAGCGATGATTCCATGATTATTTACATGACTCAGCCAGCGTAGCCTCCGACTCGTTAGTGTTGCCATGATGATAGAATTAGGCTTTTGTTGCAAGACGTTGGAGTTGGTAACTTTGTTGATGATGTTCTTTAGCTGGCAAAGACAACGCATATAACAAAAATGTTTAATCCTTTATCATTCCCGACATAGGAAGTCCTAGGTTCTGATTAATATAAAAGTTTACTAAGCGCACAATTGTAGTGTGTGGTAAAGTAGAATCTTAGTCCGGAGTGTTAGCTTGGCGCTGACCAATGCTCTATCTTCAAGTCTACCCAATCTTGAAGCTGCTTTTACGATTCTGGAATTTACCTCGTATTCTAGTGCGATGGTGGTTTTGACCATGAAAATAAAATATGATAGCAATGAGAGACTGTTGTTACACAACATAAGGTTCTCTGCCTAAATGTTTGCGTTTGTAAAACACTATCCGACAGCTGATAACTTCTATACTTGATATGCTAATTCCTCCAAAATAGTATTGCCATTGAAAAAAAAAACTATATAGCTAGTAACACGGCATGTTAATGTTGCATCACCTGTGTTTATCTTGTGTCAGTGGTCAGTTTGTGTCTCCTGTTGTCAATGGTCAGTTTGTATCAGTTGTCAGTTTGGGTCACCGGTCGTCAGTGGATCGTATAGGTCGGTGTTCAGTAGAGGTCTTCTTTGGGTTTTTTCGTTCAGTCATTACTTTGAGTCACCAGTGATCAGTGATTAGCTTGCATTAGTGGTCAGTTGGGGTCACCAGTGATCAGTGATTAGCTTGCATTAGTGGTCTGTTGGAGTCATCTGTGATGAATGATTAAATTTTATTGGTGGTCAGTGAGTGTCGCCTATAGTCAGTGTTAATTTGGATCAGTTTGGGGCACCCGTGGACAATTTAAGTCAGTAATTAATGTGGGTCACCTGTGGACAATTTAAGTCAGTAATTAATGTGGGTCACCTGTGAACAATTTCAGTCAGTAATTAATGTGGGTCACCTGTGGACAATTTAAGTCAGTAATTAATGTGGGTCACCTGTGGACAATTTAAGTCAGTAATTAATGTGGGTCACCTGTGGACAATTTAAGTCAGTAATTAATGTGGGGCACCTGTGGACAATTTAAGTCAGTAATTAATCTGGGTCACCTGTAGTCAGGTTAGGTCGTTTGTCAGATTCGATCACCTGGGGTCAGTTTGGGTTAGTTTATTCAGGGGTCAGTTTGGGTTAGTTTATTTAGGGGTCAGTTTGGGTTAGTTTATTCAGGGGTCAGTTTGGGTTAGTTTATTCAGGGGTCAGTTTGGTGGAAGTATTGTCAATGGTCAGTTTAGGTTAGTAGTCAATTTGGTTCACTTATGGTCAGTTTTTGGTTATTTGCGTTCATTGGTCAGAGGCCATTTTGTATCTTATTTCTTACAAATATGATATTAAGCAATCAGATCATGAAGACGGTATGGAGAACTTTTACGAATGATATTAGATTATGTTGTACTGTGTTTATCAAAGACAGACAGACCCCCCGTCCTAGTTTATCATATAACATTACCAATAGGCTGATATAGCTCTATATTTACACACCACCCACATAACTCAGCCAGTCTAACATTTTGTGTAACAACCTACAATTATTATTTCGACCCTATCTATTAGATACTATTCTTTTCCTAACCTTTAAATTCATCTACAACGTCAATATTCTTCGATAAAATAACTTGCAGATTGGACTACAAACCGACTCTATTGTCCCTCAATACTTTATTTATATAACACTCTAGCGCCCCTCAGAAATACTAATCAAAAGGAACATATATTACTGATTATGTGATTTAATTTATTTACAAATAAGGGCTTTGTGATTTATTTATTTGCAATGCAACCCTCTAGCGATGTGTGATCTCATTTGTTTTCATTTTAGCTCTTTGTTAACTTCATCTAGTTTAGCTGACAGATAATTATCAGTGCACAACGGACAATTGTAAAGTGCTGAGATCCCCTCCTCAGCATGTTCCCCAGTACGAAACAAGACCGCCACACACTAGAGAAAGCACCAATGATGGCTTCCGCTCAGATACCCGAGTCCATTGCACCGGACCTTGACCCCAACAGTCTTTGTGACCTCCTACGACATGCCTGGTGGGTGACCAAGGCTCAAGACTTTTCCTTATGACCGTGGTCCAGACTCCAGTAGTCTTAACGAGCGATTTCATTTAATAACAATCAACTCTTAATTGCAAATAATGTATGACATCACTTAATAGCAATCAACTAATAATTGCAAACAATGTGTGACTTCATTTAATAGAAAATAAGTTCAATTTAAAATAATGTTTGACTCCATTTGATTCCAATTAACTCTTATTTGTAAATGTGTGACTTCAAGTGATTGCAATTAACTCTTATTTGTAAATGTGTGACTTCAAGTGATTGCAATTAACACTTAATTGTTAATAACATATGACTTTATTGACAAGCTACCTATTTCAACTGTTTCTATGTTGAATGGCTGTTCAATTAAACCGTTATGTGTTTTCAGAGCCTTACATTAAGTACTCAAAGGAGTGCGTTGTGTAGCGGCGAAATCCACTGTTTCGCTGGCTGAAAAGCCGACGTACGGTGTTCGAAAACCGCGGTAGACAGAAAGGATTTTTTTTTTCCATAGAGGGCGAAATAAAATTGCCGAGTCTCACACGTCGTGGCGACTGCTTTGACCAATGAGCCTTTATCCCTCTGGTCCTGTTGTGTGCCCCCAACATACACCAGCAGTGGTTATATATGTCGGTAACATAGTGTGTGTTTTTTTTTACTTCAAACACTCATGTTGAATTTACTTTGTCCATTTTATTCACTGCACTAACGTGACAACATTATTTTCAAACTTCAAGAATATATACGGCTGTGTAGGCAGAAAATATAAATACAGCAATAAATAGACAGAAACAGAGTAGGATTAACAGACAATATCAAAGAAGCGCTACAAAAACATCAATTGACAATGACTGAAGCCACGGAAAAGGCCAAATCAGAATTTAATATTTCCGCTGACAGCCGAAGAAAGATGGAAAAAATAAAGAAGAGCTGAGGTTTCAATGCTGAAATACATATCAAACGGAGCTCAAAAAACGTGTCATGTATTTGAATGAAGCTTACAAAGATTACAGTGTGGACATTCGAACAGACAACAGTAGATACTTTGGAAGAATGTGATGACTCAAGCTGACAGTCCAGGCAGAGATCGACAACAAAAATAAGATCGACTTCATCAAAATAGACTACAACATCACAATGTGTCCTCAGACACTGTTACCGATGTCAAATTCGAACATCGGGAGCTAAGGAATGGTTGGTCACGGCGGAAATGTAAAGCCTGGATAGAAAATTGAACTTGACAAAGAGGGACATAATCAAAAATGTTAATAAAAGAAGAAGATTCAGGGCTACGGCAGTGTAGGTAAGTATTCGGAAGAAATGACTTGTAACAGATGACTTCGAGGACATGTTCGCGATAACCACCGGCCAGCATCCACTACAGTGCTGTAACACTCAAAAGTAAATCTTGCAAGTTCGACACAATTTCTAGTGACTAGTTTAAGCTCATCTCACGATGATAACAAAATGTGTGACAATTTCCCTCTATTCCTAAAATCCTCCACTGATCAAACTCAAATTGTTTAAATTAAATACCACTGCCATATTTAAATGTAATATAAATTGTAGTATGTTATATACATTGTGAGAACCCATTTTCAGTTTCACTTACTAACTCTACTAAGATGTATTCCACACTACGCTGGCCTGTTAATGCAAATACATAGGATATTTACTAACATATGATAAATCACAAACAGCGTAAATAGACTCTAGTTGCAGCATTCAAATTATAGGACAGATGACATAACTACTGTCTCACAAGGAAATAAAGCAAGGAAAACACTCAACAGCACAATCTTCATTTCAACTTACTCATACCAAGCAGCTGTTTGTTGATGATACTGACCACATGAAATTATGTCCTGAAGGTCTGTCAAAAATTATGGTCATTAACATCATATTCCATATGACGGGGCTCTTTACATTTCACTACTTTATATATCAAACATTGTTAGGTTATTCTCGCATCTACACAAGGAAGTCTTTAGACATTCATTCTTGGCCTTTATGATCTAATGTAACAAGTCATAAACGTTGTACTTTTCAGTCATTGACTCCCTTCTCTAATAATTCCTTGTATACTTCTTGACTTGCAAACTTGCTTATGACTTTTAACTTTCAGTCACTCACTCATTCAACTATTCTCGCATTAATCGCCTTTTAAGTAAGGTCTCAGAGCTGACTAACTGAGGCTTGACTATGAGCCATAACTTACATCCGCTAAACCAATATTGACACAAGTAGAAAAGGTGAAAAAGCTTGGACAAATAACATTATTTCAACAACATCATACGATAGAAAGATTGAACATATTGCACGAGCTTCATCAAGATCTACAAGAACACCAAATCCGATATTCGATAATAAAAGATGGATTGGTATAATGTTAGGAACACACAAGGAAACAAACAAGAATGGTGGACAATAGAGGTTGCAGACGATTTCTCCTCTCCATGATTGACGAGAAAATGGAAGAAAATATTAACCAGAACAAGTAGAGAGAACCTCCGTTAATTCACATTTCTGAAAATGTTAACTACAAGATTGCTTCGTTTCTGCATCACACACACACAACACACACACAAACACACGCACACACACACTCACTCATACACGCACAACACACACACACGCACTCATACACGCACAACACATACACACACACACCCACACGCACACACACACACACAAACACACACACACTCACTCATACACTCACAACACATACACACACACGCACATACATTATTTTTTTTCTTTCTCTCTCTCTCTCTTACCAACACACACATTACGCATCTACTGCTGTAGTTATATTTCCATAAAGTGAGCAAACATTTCCATAAAGTGAGCAAACATTTCCATAAAGTCAGCAAACACTTCCATAAAGACAGCAAACATTTCCATAAAGTCAGCAAACATTTCCATAAAGTGAGCAAACATTTCTTTAAAGTGAGCAAACACTTCAATGAAGTGTGCAAACATTTCTATAAAGTGAGCAAACATTTCCATAAAGTGATCAAACACTTTCATAAAGTGAGCAAACATTTCCATACAGTCAGCAAACATTTCCATAAAGTGAGCAAACACTTCCTTAAAGTGAGCAAACATTTCCATAAAGTGAGCAAACACTTCCATAAAGTGAGCAAACATTTTCATAAAGTGAGCAAACATTTCCATAAAGTGAGCAAACATTTCAATAAAATGAGCAAACACTTCCATAAAGTGAGGAAACACTTCCATAAAGTGAGCAAACATTTCCATAAAGTGAGCAAACATTTCCATAAATTGAGCAAATATTTTCATAAAGTGAGCAAACATTTCCATAAAGTGAGCAAACATTTCAATAAAGTGAGCAAACACTTCCATAAAGTGAGGAAACATTTCCATAAAGTGAGCAAACATTTCCATAAAGTGAGCAAACACTTACATAAAGTGAGCAAACATTTCCATAAAGTGAGCAAGCACTTCCATAAAGTGAGCAAACACTTCCATAAAGTGAGCAAACATTTCCATAAAGTGAGCAAATCTTTCCATAAAGTGAGCTAACATTTCCATAAAGTGAGCAAACATTTCCATAACGTGAGTAAACATTTCCATAATGTGAGCAAACAATTCCATAAAGTGAGTAAACATTTCCAAGCACAAATCACAAGTAAACAATTGCAGTAGATGGTTGACTGACTTGTAAACGTAGCTGGACACGTCCATGCTGGCAAAGTGGACATTGCTAACAGTGGGAGGATATATGAGAGAGAAGGACCTTGGAATATTGGCAGTCTGAAACAGAGGAAGTGCGTCATACAAGACTTAGCCAAATGTTTTATAACCAGTCCCTGACTACCCTAGAAAATTATGGATTACTTAGTCAAGTACTGATTCCAATATTTCATAATTCTTAATGAGATTATATATTCAATATTCATGCGTGTGTAGTATTAATTGACATAAGATCTTTGACTCCAACACATGGTGAAGTCCGTATTGAGAGTGCGGTCTTTATTCTCTAGTCCTATAAGACGGCCTGCGCCCTCAATTGCAATCTTCCCCCCCCCCCCCCGCTCGGCTATCATAGAAACGTGATCAACACCTTATAGATTGGCAGCTTCCCATACAAATGTTAGCCAATCTCAACTTAACAATGTTACTCAGTTATCTCAACATATCAATATCACCCAGTTATCTCTACATAACATTGTCACCCCGTTATCCCAACCTAACAATGTTACCCGGTTATCAGAACACTAAATGTCACCGAGTTATATAAACATAAGAATGTCACCCAATTATCTCTGCATAACAAATTTGCGATATGCGGATCAAACAGTCTTAAAAGCAGCGACAGAGAACGAACTACAAGAAATTATAGACATAATAGTAAAAGAAAGCAACAAGAAAGGTCTCTGTTTGAATAGTAAGAAAACAGAAGTAATGGTTATATCGAAGAAACAATCATCACCACCATGTAGCATAAAAATAAACAAGACAAATCTGAAACAAGTGCAACGTTTCAAATACTTGGGCACAATAATAACATCAGATGGGAGATGCACCACAGAAATAAAAAGCAGAATAGCTCAGGCCAAAATAGCATTTCAGAAAATGAAAAGTATCTTATGCAACAAATCTATGTCAATAAAAATGAGGAAGAGAGTTCATCGATGCTATATAGAACCAATTCTGACCTATGGAAGCGAATCATAGACATTAGACAAAGAAATGAAAAGACGATTAGAGGCCACAGAGATGGGATTTCTCAGAAGAATGTTGAAAGTTCCCTGGACAGCTAGAAAGACCAATGAGGAAGTTCTCAAAGAGGCCAACACAAAAAGGGAACTCTTAAAAAACATCAGAAAGAAGTAATCAACATTTTTCGGGAAACATCATGAGAAGAGAAAAGTTAGAATACTTGGTTACAACTGGCAAAATAGAAGGAAAGAGAGATCGCGGACGACAGAGATAGAAAATACTGGATAGCTTGGTGTCATGTCATGGAAAACAGTCAACAACAGAACTGATGCGATGCACTGTAGATAGAAGATTGTGGAGGGACATGATCACCTACGCCAACCGGTATGGCACATGATGATGATCTCAACATAACAATATCACCAAGTTATCTCAACATAACTATGTTACCCATTAATCTCATGAGGTTTGGAGTCTCAATGGTGAGATCATCTTTTGTGTTGAGATATCTCGATGCTGTTAAGCAGAAACTTTAACACTAATTGACGTTGTTCAAGTGCAGCGATGCTAAACTTTTACTAAAATAGAATAAATAATAATAAAATAAGACATTAGCAAAGCCCATATTTTATTATCGTTAGAAAGTGATAGAAAGTTGATAGAGAAAGTTGATAGAGAAAGTTGATAGAGAAAGTTGATAGAGAAAGTTGATAGAGAAAGTTGATAGAGAAAGTTGATAGAGAAAGTTGTAGGAGCTTTCAAGACTACTACTTCTAGCACACGTGTGGAGATTAAAGCTGTGACAGAAGCTATAGTGTGACTGGTTAAGCGAACAAAAACACATGCGGTCATTTTAACTGACTCACAGAGTGCTTCTCAAAGACTGACAAGGACACGCTCCTCAGGGAGTGGGTGCATCTACTCGATATTTCATATGTTAGCAGCCTAACTTGAACATATTGTCCCGGACATGTGACAGTTAGTGGCGATGGAATAGCCGACTGGTTGGCGGGATTTACCATTACACAAGATTTTATCCTACTCGTCATTTCTGAGCCAAGTTGTACAACAAGAGACACCTGCTTTCTCGCAGCCACAGGAAACAACTTTACTCTTGACATTTGAATGGTACTGAACAACAGCCTTGTACATATATGACGTTATTGTACATCACAGATCAGTTCAGATAATGCATGTATCTTCCTTTGCCATTAACTGTTGTCTATGGGCAGCTGTTTTTGAGTAACAGTTTCAAACGTTTATCGTATTAGTGTTCTGTCATCATTCAAGTCATCTACTGGATTCACAATTTCGTTAAGACTGTCAGTTTAATGAGGACTCTCTATCAACTTTGTCCTGATTCTCTAATTCTAGTAACTGACTCTGGGCTACCTAGGACTCTCTAGCTGTCCCTAGCTGTGTATCTCTCCTAGGGCTGTCTTAACTCCGAACTAATTGACGTTGTGTATTTCTCGACCAACTGTCTTCGAAATTCAGAACAAAGATCTGGAAATTTCCAGAATTCAGTCAGTCAAATCTGCAACTGTCTGGACAAGGGCCTTCCCTTAACAAGCGATCTTGCCTTTTGTTATTCAGGTCATCTGATATTCGTGTCTTTCTCCCCTCGGAAGCGACTACTTACGGTTTATTTTTTTGGGGTTAATTTTCAGTTTTCCAGGACGACTAGTCTTTCTTGAGAAAAGTGCAATCTAATACAATCCTACTCCCCTGAACTCTAAGGTGACTGTTAACATTCCTGTTTTTAGAGTACCTGCTACTGTGTGACCTGCCTTTAGTTTCTGAGTTTCAACATTCCTGTTTTTGGAGTACCTGCTACTGTGTGACCTGCCTTTAGTTTTTGAGTTCAACATTCCTGTTTTTGGAGTACCTGCTACTGTGTGACCTGCCTTTAGTTTCTGAGTTCAACATTCCTGTTTTTGGAGTACCTCCTACTGTGTGACCTGCCTTTAGTTTCTGAGTTCAACATTCCTGTTTGTGGAGTACCTGCTACTGTGTGACCTGCCTTTAGTTTCTGAGTTCAACATTCCCGAGAACAAGCTAAGGTCATGTTCAGTATGGAAACATGTAATGAGCTATTTCTTAATCGTTGTTCTGGAGTCACCAGTCAGTCACGGCGGTTTTATTCTCAACATGTTTCTTTAGCACTAAATTCCCCAGGCAATAACAACTGCCAACATTAACTTAAAGTTGAAACTCAAGAGAACAATTCAAAATGAAGAGAAAAAGTCTCTTAAATAATCAAATATATAAGAAGTAAAGTGCCTCCGTACAGACCTTGGGCACATGCTTTTGGGGTAATGTGGTCGGTATTACACCCGTGCTGCTTTACTTTCCTAGAAAAAAATCCGGTACCCATTAAAGGCTGGGTGAACCTGGAAGCCTTCGGTTGGGATCGAACCCTACGTCTTGTCCTTTGTAATTCAATTCACTAACCACTGAGCTATCGCGGCTACCGAGTCAAATATATACTATATCTAAACTAAATTTAGTCCATTTCACCACAACAGAATTCAAAGTCTATAAGCAAGACATGTAATCCCATGTAATATCGCAGTCCGTTCATCATTTCGTGAGACCAGCTTGAAAACAAATATATTGGAAAGTACATAAGAGAATGTTATGATAAATATGGGATGGTCATATATGTTATGGTAGAGTCGCGATAGCTCAGTGGTTAGTGAACTGGAATACAATGGACAAGAGGTAGGGTTCGATCCCAACCGACGGCTTCCAGGTTCACCCAGCCTTAATCGGGTACCGGATTTTTTTCTGGGAAAGTAAAGCGGCACGGGCGTAATACCGACCACATTACCCCAAAAATAATGTTCCGAAGGTATGTAACATTTATGGTCACTAACACCGTATTCCCTATACGCTACTTGGCGTGACGGGTGCTCTTTACTTTTACTTGTTTATATGTTATGGTTATAGTAAGCCCCTGTATCACCGCAAACGTATTAACATCCAGTATTGCTCAACCGCCCGTGCTAGTGAAATCAGCCGAGATTAATATCTCATCTCCCAAACAAAGAAGGATAACTGCAGTCTCCACCATAGCAGTCTCAGCAGACGCCAAAAGACATAATGCGAAACCGCACAGAAAGTGAATACAGTCATCTGTTCCCCGTCATACGATATCATCATCCATCGTAAGCAATCGAAATATCGAAACATCAACACGAATGAAACGCACAGCTCAGGTGTGCACAGCTTAGGTGTACACAACTCAGGTGTACACAGAGCACTTAACTCAGTAGCTCTGAAAGCAAGCCACCACGGAATTTGAGGAAACTGCAAGAAGGAACACTTTTCAGACACAGTCTTTAATAATTCCGGCCGCCTATCCGCCATTTTGACCGGTATTCCCTTACACGTTTCTGTTTTCTCTGATAACCGACTTTCTCTGTCAGTAATCTCTCTTGCTGATATGTTTACTATTATTATCATCTCGTAATAATCATTTTTTGCCCATGTAATGATAAGGGAACAACTGGAATATATTGTAACAACTGGGAAAATTGAGGGATGAAGAGTTAAAGGAAAGCAAAGAGAAAAAATACCAGACAGCTTAAGAGAATGGCTTGGCAGAAGGTCAACAACAGAAATGATAAATAGCTGTCGAGACGGAAAGTTGTGGAGAGACATAATCTCACCTACGCCAGCAGGCCCGGTACTTGATGATAATGACCATCTCATATTTTCCTTTTTACCCCTTCTCTTTCCCCCTCCCCAACTACTAGAGACCTTCGATTGTATCATGCAGTAGAGGCTCATCTCTGCTCTCTTGTTACTTCTTCCTTGCATGTTTTTTTCCATATTCAGAGCCAATATAATAATGCAATTATTAATATATTGTACATTTCCACAACTGATGGGAAGAAATATTGTTTCTTTATTGTATATACAATATTGTTTAAATGTTGTATATACAATATTGTTTAAATGTTGTATATAAAATATTGTTTAAATATTGTATATAAAATATTGTTTAAATGTTGTATATAAAATATTGTTTAAATATTGTATATAAAATATTGTTTAAATGTTGTATATAAAATACCTGAAATCGTGCTGTTGATGGATGGATACTTACAGTAATTGTACAAACATGTCAAGTTCTATAAACGTATATTTACTGATGAAGTTAGGAGACGGTAAATGAGATCTTACAAAATCATTCAACCTTTGTTGATATATTATTTTGTTTTATTGACAGCAGTTGACAAGCACGGAACCTTTAACATTTGACAATAGAAGAAGCCACAATTAGAGTATTTTTATCACAAATCATTGTCACATTCATCATTAGCAAATAGATCTCTTAAAGGTACAACTCTCGCAGGCCGAATAAGCCCATTTAGTCAATATTTATGTACCTCTTTAGGACGTGATCTTGATATCTAATCCAGCATTTCTAGTCTATATTCGAGAGGACATCACGTGGGAGCTTATGAAATTCGTCTACTTGAAACGTACTTTTCTGAGAGGATACCTGCACTTTGACCTTAACCCCACAGTAGCTCTATGGGATTTACATGAGGATGGTAATTGGTAACCTCAGATATAAGTGGCGATTCTCCTGTAGTCGGTTATAGATCTGAGATATCATCCATCGGTTTGCGTTTCGTTCAAGGTTCAATAACTCTCAAGCGATTTTTTTTTAAAAGGGATATCGCCCTTTACAAAGAAATGTTGGACATTGTAGTGAAGGAAAGCAAAAATAAAGGACTCAGCCTTAATAGCAAAAGGACAGAGGTAATGGTAACAACAAAGAAAAAGACATCACCTCAGTGCAAAATAAAGACAGGTGGAACACTATTAAACAGGTAAATGAATTTAAATATTTTGGAACTTTGTTAACCTCAGACGGAAGATGTACAAAAGAGGTGAGATGTAGAATGGCTCAGGCAAAAGCAGCTTTCCAAAAAATGAGGAAGATACTATGCAATCCATTTAACAATAGCTTAACATACGGATGCAAATCATGGACAATAGGACAACAGACAAGAAAATCAGTGGAGTCTGTAGAAATGTGGTTTTACAGAAGAATGTTGAGAATACCATGGACAGCTAAGAAGAGTAATGAAGAGGTTCTGAGAAAGGTCAAAGCAAAAAAGAGAGCTAATTTCCAATTTTAGGAAGAGACAATCATCATTTTTTGGCCATGTAATGAGAAGAGAACAACTTGAATATATTGTAACAACTGGAAAAATTGAGGGACGAAGAGATAGAGGGAAGCAAAGAGAAAAAATACAAGACAGCTTAAGAGAATGGCTCGGCAGCAGGTCAACAACAGAAATGATAAATAGCTGCCGAGATCGAATGTTGTGGAGAGACATGATCACCTACGCCACTAGGCCCGGTACTTGATGATGATGATCGCCCTTTGGTGACCCACGCCTTGTTTTTTTTTTTTTATCAGTTTGATCGGTTGAGGAGGTTGATCGTAGCCTTCTATCGTAGTACATTATGCATGTTTTTTTTTCAATTGTTTAATTTGCGTTCGTCTGCTTTCACTACTGACTAATTCCCTAGAGATTAGGACCAGCATTTTGTATGTTTATATATTTTTCCTAGCAGCTGTGTACACAGGTGTCCCTTGCCAAGCAGGCAGATAATTCCGACTTTTCGGAGCTACTCAGTTTTTTTCCGATTTTTATAGATAATTGTTAGTTATCAACAGCAGTCTTTTGCTGTTTTCTACTGTTAGTTATCAACAGCTGTCTTTTGCTGTTTTCCACTGTTAGTTATCAACAGCTGTCTTTTGCTGTTTTACTACTGTTAGTTATCAACAGCTGTCTTTTGCTGTTTTCCACTGTTAGTTATCAACAGCTGTCTTTTGCTGTTTTCTACTGTTAGTTATCAACAGCTGTCTTTTGCTGTTTTCTACTGTTAGTTATCTATGCTTGTCTTCTGCGATACTCTACATTGTCTCTTATCTAAAGCAGTCTTTGACGGTATGTTCCTGTGCCATGCGACAAGGCCAATTCCAGGAAGGGCAGTTTATGGTGTAACTACACATTTGACAGAACATTACCTGACCCCAAACGTGCTCATGGCAAAAGTGGAGAGACCAGCCATGAAGAAGGAAGCACTCAGGATCTGTATTTTGATCTCTTCATCACGGTGACCACAGGTAACCTCAGCAACAATTATCGCGGTTGTTAGGGGCGAATATATGGCCAGTAGACTTTGCTGTGGAAAAGCAAAATAACGTTTATTGCTGTCATCGAACATTCCAGAATCTTTGTTCTGTACCACTCAATATTACATGTTTTTACTACATTCTGCTATTTCTAAAGTTTATAGAACTTTCTTTGAGAACTTCCTCATTGGTCTTTTTAGCTGTCCAGGGAACTTTCAACATTCTTCTGAGAAATCCCATCTCTGTGGCCTCTAATCGTCTTTTCATTTGTTTGTCTACTGTCCATGATTCGCTTCCATAGGTCAGAATTGGTTCTATATAGCACCGATGAACACTCTTTCTCATTTTTATTGACATAGATTTGTTGCATAATATATTTTTCATTTTCTGAAATGCTATTTTGGGCCTGAGCTATTCTGCTTTTTATTTCTGTGGTGCATCTCCCATCTGATATTATTGTACCCAAGTATTTGAAACGTTGCACTTGTTTCAGATTTGTCTCGTTTATTTTTATGCTACATGATGGTGATGATTGTTTCTTCGATATAACCATTACTTCTGTTTTCTTACTATTCAGACTGAGACCTTTCTTGTTGCTTTCTTCTACTATTATGTCTATCATTTCTTGTAGATCATCTCTGTCTCTGCTATTAAAACTGTGTCATCCGCATACCGCAAATTATTTATGTTGTGACTGTTGACTTCAATTCCTTTTTTGTTTACGATTGATCTCATAATATGTTCGCTGTAAAGTGAGAACATGTCCGGTGACAGAACACAGCCATGTCTGACTCCTTGTTTTATATATTGGAATTGTCCTGTTTGGTTACTAATTCGTATAGCTGCTGTTTGTTGCCAGTACATGTATGTTGTAATTAATTATAGGATAATATCGATAATGAAGCTCTGTCAGAAGATTCATGAATGTATGTAAAACACACCACTCGGAAGGGCTGGGTAGTCTAAAGGTTAGACGTTGGCCTCTTGAAAGGAAGGACCCGGGTTTAAAACCTACCACAGGCGGTGGTGACTTTTCAAAAATAGGAAAAATTGATACTCGGTTTCTTTATGACGTCACCTTCTCATGAGCTCTTGGGTAGTGAAATTCGATGCCCTCTCGGATAACGGCAGTTCCAGTAGCCCACTTGAGACATTTCCTTCTCAGCTTCTCCACTTTAGATAATTATTTAGGTTTCCCACCTCTTTTCTTTGTTTTTTTTTTTTCTCACCCTCACGGTGTCCGCGCTTCTCGAGAATGGGTGTCATATAAGCTGCGGATGATGTCTCAGTGCACATCATAGTCGGCTATACATGCGATGATAAATGTGTGTGGACATTTTCTCGAAGAAGTCATCTCAAAAACAGCTAGTGTCGCATTTTGAGATAAAAGGGCCAAACACACTATGTGGATATAGGCCGGGCTGGTATGCTGCTGATAATACATCACCATCCCTGCATATGCGATGTACTAATCCTTTCAAAATGAGAGAGGAGTCGGCACTGGCAGCCCTCGATCTTCATGACTCATTCAATCGGGTGGACTATGGTACACTCGTACATCTACTTTACTGAGACAGGCTTTGTCCCAGGCTGGTGCGATCGGTGCTGATGCTGGCGCTACCTTTCGGTACCTGGATATCTGAGCTGTGATACATCGCACTGGGGTTGCCTCAAGGATCACCTGCTTTGTTCTATATATACACTGCCAGGGTAGCGAAACATTGGTTGTGTCAGGCAGGGTCGCACACTTGCCTTTGCAGATGACATTATAATGTATGTTCGCGTCGCCATAGAGAAAACAATGGCTTTGCAATTACAGGCTAGGCTGGATCAGATAACCACTTGGTGCAACAACTATAAAGCACACACTAACCCAAACAAGGCTTCTGTTATGTGGTGTTCGAAAAAGAAATAGTTAAAAATAACTCTCCCAGTCATAAACTGCAATGGTGCAACCATCTAAAGAGTCCGACTATTTAATATTAAACAAATAACGTTCCCTTAGTAGACGCAGAGAGGCTATCAAGACAATACAGATGAAGAAATAAAGGCATACTAGGCACAGGAGAAAGTTGACAACAATTTTGTGAAGACAGAAGGCTGATAATATGTAGCACCTAGTTTGAGCCAGAGAAGACTTCTAGTTATAGCCTTCATTGATCTCACAAAGGCTTTGAACGGAGCAGGTACTGGACAAATGTTTGCTGCCTTCCTACATTACTCAAGCTGATCAAGTCGTTTCACAACAATATGTCTGCTGCCTTCCTACACTACTCAAGCTGATCAAGTCGTTTCACAACAATATGTCTGCCACCATCCAGTTCGAGGGTAGATCTTCCCAACTCTTTGAGATGAACTGTGGTGTCAAACAAGGATGTGTCCTTGACCCTACTCTATTAAAATATGTTTCGCTGCCCTTCTACACAATGCGTTTGAAACCGTCTCTAGAGACATCTTTATCCGTACAAGATCTGACGGTTTCTTATTCAGTCTAGCACGTCTGAGGAAAAAATAAAAAAAAACTGAGGCCATATACAAGGAGCCACTTTTCGATGATGATGCCCCACTCACGATGAATCCGTCCTGCAGTCAATGATTGGTAATCTAGATAGATCGTGTGATTTATCTTCACTGTCAATAAGTATACAGAAGACTGTAGTGCTTCAACAAAGTGTAGCCAGTCATGCAGCTATACCATTAAATAAAACACCCATTGAATCTGTGAGAAAGTTCACCAATCTCGGGTCTATGGTCACAAACACTGTCTCCCCTGAAAAAGAAATAAATTCCCGAATCGGAAAGAGAGCTTCCACGTTTGGTAAAATTAAAGATAGAGGAGAATGGGCCAACACCAAATTAACATAAAGGACTAAGATTCGAATTTACCAAAGTTGTGTGCTTAGTACACTTATGTACGGATTAGAAACTTGGACTACCTATGCAGGGCAGGATAAAAGGTTAAACCTCTTTCATGCACGTTTCCTTCAAGAGATTAAGAACATCAAATGCAGGACAAAGTAACTAACTATAATGTAATACAACGAACTAAACTTCCATCCATCATGGCAACATTTAAGAGTCGTAGACTAACTTGGCTTGGTTATGTAAGAATAGTGGCATGTGATCGTGCTCTCCCAAATAAATATTGTATGCCGAACTTAAGGATGGAAAGAGACCAAGGAACAGATCAGTGCTGAGATAGAAGGATGTTTGCAGGGCTTCCTTGAGAGAATTTTCTATCAGTGAAAAGAAACTGGGGAGATCATATGGTTCATGAGACTAATAGTGTGATGGTCTTCACAATCAGTAAAAAAGTAAAGTAAAGTGCCCCCGTCACGCCAAGTGGCGTATAGGAAATATGGTGTTAGTGACCATAAATTTTACAGACCATCGGCACATGATTTTTGGGGTAATGTGGTACGCTCGTGCTGATTTACTTTCCCAGAAAAAAATCCGGTACCAATTTAAGGCTAGACTAACGATCAAATGTTGTTTAGATTGTGTTGATTAGTCTAACGATCAAATGTTGTTTAGATTGTGTTGATTAGTCTAACGATCAAATGTTGTTTAGATTGTATTGATGAGACTAACGATCAAATGTTGTTTAGATTGTGTTGATTAGTCTAACGATCAAATGTTGTTTAGATTGTGTTGATTAGTCTAACGATCACATGTTGTTTAGATTGTGTTGATTAGTCTAACGATCAAATGTTGTTTAGATTGTGTTGATTAGTCTAACGATCAAATGTTGTTTAGATTGTGTTGATTAGACTAACGATCAAATGTTGTTTAGATTGTGTTGATTAGTCTAACGATCAAATGTTGTTTAGATTGTGTTGATTAGTCTAACGATCAAATGTTGTTTAGATTGTGTTGATTAGACTAACGATCAAATGTTGTTTAGATTGTGTTGATTAGACTAACGATCAAATGTTGTCGAACGTTGAAACCATCTCCATTGAAGACTGTGATTCTGAACAGGGGAGACAAACGGAGACCACTGAAAGACTGACTACAGCACGATGACTGAATCACAAGCAGCAAACAACATAAATTCGGCAGAAACATGCACGGCACGAGTAGTGATGATGACTGAACGGATATATAAGAAAAGAGTTTTACCTGTGAGTCGTTGTTATTTTTGCTATGTAAACACATTGCTATTTTACTTTAAGAGAACTGAGCGTCTTTGTGGCTGCCTCAAGTACAGTAACCAACGAATAGCTAGTCTTACCTGAAGAGCAAACAATAAAAGCAGATGTGGAGGTGGGCTGTTCGATATCCTGTACATAAGGGGCTTGACTCTCTCTTCCTCAATGACGTCATCTGTCTCCTCGTGCTTGGCCTCACCTTCGTGGTTGTTGATGTGAACCCTAACTCCAGGGATGGATTCATTGGACAAGAGGCTGGTAGATACGTTCCCGTTGGAGTCATCGGGGTGATCCTTCAGGTGCGCTGTGTCGTCAGCAGAAGTCGCTTCCTTCAAAGTGATGTCATCCAGTGACTTGTCTGTATTCCTCATTGTGAATTAAAAGTCTCAAACGTTTAGTTCGTAATTACAACTGTTTTTAATCGTTAGGCGTAGTGATGGTAACTACCAAAAAAACAAACAAAAAAATTATCCGATCATAACATTAAATTACGGACAATAGTTTACATTTTTTATACATACTGGGAGTGGGGGAGGGGGAGGTGGATTCTTTCCTATTTTATTTTTAATTTTGAATCAAAAGAGATATCACTGGCTATGAAAGAGATATCACTGGCTATGAAAGAGATATCACTGGCTATGAAAGAGATATCACTGGCTATGAAAGAGATAGCACTGGTTATGAAAGAGACAGCATTGGCTATGAAAGAGATAGCACTGGCTATGAAGTATTGAACATTTAATAAAGGAAAAGGATAGAGTCACGTCAAGTGGCGTATAGGGAATAAGGTGTTAGTGACCATAATTTTTACAGACCTTCGGCGCATGATTTATGGGGTAATGTTGTCTGTATTACGCCCGTCCCATTTACTTTCCCAGAAAAAAATCTGGTACCCACTTAAGGCTGGGTGAACCTGGCCTCTTGTCCTTTGTAGTCCAGTTCACTAACACGAACATTTAATAAGACATGGCTAATGAATGGTTGCACAGGGCACAACGATGTAGGTGGTAAAATGAAGATAAACGAGACGCGATGGTTGCTTGTCGGAGCGTGCGCAGAGTGGGACAGAACGGGTTCATTGCTTGATGTTTAGAAGATACATTTCATCTTTATTTTAGTTCCTTACCTTATCAGCTGAAATCTGTGGTTAAGCGGTTGAATGAATTGTACCCATTGACAATAATAATAATAATAATATTAGTAATGGAAGTCAAAGGAAGAAATTAAACATAGCTAAAAGAAACCAAATTATAAAACAAATAATACATTTAAATATCAGGAACAACATTCTCTGAAGATGGTAAGTTAGATAAAGAAATACACATCCGAAACAAACAGAACAAACTAAATATTCAGACGATTATCCCCTATACTTCTATACAATGCAATACCTATTACCACCAAGAACCATCTTATATAGAATATATTCGCTCCCACATTGAGCTACCAATCTAAATATACCACTTACGTCTCAGTATAAAAGAAAGCCTTCCACCACAAAGATGCGATGTCTAAGAAAAAAGCTTGGAGTGACCAGAAAAGACAGAATCAGAACTGATATTATTAGGGAAAGAGTAGGCGTTGAGCCAATTTTAATCTACATAAAGAGAAAACAAATCAACTGGTTTGTCCATCTAGAAAGAATGCCGGGTGTTTCCTTACCATAAAAAGCATACATTTAAAAGAAGAGAAGGGAGTAGAGCAAGAGCAGATCCGGAGTAATTTATAAAGGTAACACCAAAGAAACGCTACAACATCATCAATTGACAAAGATTGAAGCCGCCAAAAGTGCGAGAACCAGAACTTTTATCTCCCTCGACAACCGAGCGGTAAAAGAGGAAGTGATGAAATAGAGAATGATTTTGTAATGATAGAAGTATTATAAAAAAATTATAGAAATTGTTGCTAATACTTACTAAGGTAATGGTAGTTATAGTCGAATTGCTGGTAGTAGTAAAGATAGTTGCAAATAATAGTAGTGGTAGGCAGTTGTAGTAGTAGTAGTAGTAGTAAAAGTAGCAGTAGTAGTAGTAGTAGTATTAGTAGTAGTAGTAGTAGTCTGACATGACGTCATGGGACGCACCAAAATGGCAGCTTATTTATATTCGAGCTATGGACTAAGCAATGTTTACTATGAATACCACGATAAATGTTATTGCAGTGAGTTGGTTGATTTTTGAAAATGTATTCAGGGGTTTGAACATAAATGTTTGTTCACAGTTCGTTAACGTTCGCTGTAGATAAAGTCGTTAATTTCATGGCTTAGTTTGTGACATTGGTAGCTAAGGACCTAACTTGTGCAAACGGATGGCATTGGCAAGGATCATTTTGAATCTATGAAGTGGGCTCATTTTGTGTTTAACTCAAAAGCATATGTGCTTTTTAACCAAAGAACTTTTTTTTTGGGACTCAATGAGGATATCCCCGATGGAAGAATAAATTGTACTATTAGTCCCATAAATGATTCGCTTCCAGAGGTTTATGATGTAAACAAAGCAGTTTTGTCATTGCAAGTGAATAATGTCCACACCTATAATTGGTCAGGATTGGGTAGCAGCAGCAGTTTTATAGCGAACACAGAAAACATCACAGGATTGTGCTGTTCTGAAACAGCTATGCCATGCTACCCTAGAATTGTCTTTAATGGGATTACTGTGACCACAAACCACTCTCCATGTGTGTGCCACGTATTTACACCCCTGAAAGAAATTCTGAATATAACAACATCATGTGCCGTCTGTGATATTAATGACCACATACCAGGAGCCTCCACTATGATTGATACAACTGTTGCACCAAGCACTTCATCATCAAAGCCATATCTATGGAATGTTCATCCGACATTGTTCTTGAATGATGTCCAAGTTAATGAGACATCAGAATCGTGTGGCGGCAGCTACAAGAGGGGAGCGGAGAACATCATCAATTGTGTTTTTACTAACTACAGGTCATGTGGCTTCTGTTGGAAACAAATATATTGGAAAGTACATAAGAGAATGTTATGATAAATATGGGATGGTCATATATGTTATGGTAGAGTCGCGATAGCTCAGTGGTTAGTGAACTGGAATACAATGGACAAGAGGTAGGGTTCGATCCCAACCGACGGCTTCCAGGTTCACCCAGCCTTAATCGGGTACCGGATTTTTTTGTTGGATTGGAAATGATAACTTACCACCACTGTGTGTCTATATGTTTGGAATTGGAGTCATCAATGATGGCCTAACATCATAAAGTGCTACGACGATCATCATTTTCGGGAGGACGTTAACTCCCATGGTATATGGTGGATAGGCGGGAGGAACCATTGAAGGCTATGTCTGAAAAGTGTTCCTTCTTGCAGTTTCCTCATATTCCAAGTCCGGCTTGTTGCAGGAGCTACTGAGTTAAGTGCTCTGTGCACACCGTGAGCTGTGTGTCTCATCCGTTTTGATCCTGCTTCGATATCCCGCTTGTTTACGATGAATGATGATATCGTATGACGGGGAACAGTTGGCTGTGTTCACTTTCTGCGCGGTTTCGCCTTATGGCTTTTGGCGTGTGCTGAGACTGCTACGATGGTGACTACAGTTACCTTTCTTTGTTTGGGAGATGAGTTAGTAATTCGGATGATTCCACTGGCACGGGAGGTTGAGCAATTATGAATTTTAATTCGTTTGCTGTGAGACCGAGGCCTTCCATAGCCAATAATAATAATAATAATAGCCAATAGTAGTAGTCTTAATACTCTCCATATTTATTACATGTTCAATAATTATTATTCCTGCCAATTTATGCAGAAATTAATTAATTGGATAAATGTTAGGCTGTGCAAAACAAGCATCGCATTAACAAGCTGCATAAATACCATGACTCTATGATTTGAGATTTGTGGAAAACACGATCGCTTGCGTCAAACGTTTTTTGCGCAAGATCTTGATAAGATTCATATATTGTTTTCCGTCTTCACATCGTAGGGTGGTTAGCACTGAGCGTTATTTCACAATGTCTCTTGTCTTGATCGTGCACTTTATCATAGGTTCACCTGTCCACCTTTTGATGATATCAGTCCACTTTAGCCTTGGTCTGCCTCGTCTGCCTTGCACTTTCCAAGATTCTTTCTTAAACGGGTTTCGTGTCTCCTTGCATGTCCAACAAATTTCACTTGTCTTTTTCGGCTTTTGTAAAGTAGTTTTTGTTTGTTCTTCATTTTCAGCAAACTAATTCAGAACTTCATATTTTTGTCTTCTTTTACTTCCACCCATGAATTCCATCCATGAATTGTGCCCAATTTCGTATCGATCCAAAGCTAGATATAGATTTCAAAGTCTATAGTCTTCTGCTGTGTTTTCTTATTCAATGTCCATGTTTCTGCACCAAACAGGAATGTTGAGTAAAGATAGCATTTTTCTACTATTCATACTTTTAATTCTGAGGTTATTTACTTTGATGTTAGTATATTTTTAATGTTGTTAAAATTACTTTTTGCCACTCCTATTTTTTTGTTTATTTATGTTTTACAGTTTCCATCACTTGTTAAAATGTTTCCAAGATAGCTATATTCTTTAACTATTTCTAGGTTTCTTCCATCGATATTTTCTTGTATTTCTATATTTTCTCTGCTAATATGCATAGTTTTAGTCTTCTTATTATTTATTTCCAATCCGAGGAATACCGGTCAATATGTCGCTTAGGCAGCAAGAACAATTAAGGCTCAGTATGAAAAGTGTGTCTTGTTGCAGTTTCTTCATATTCAAAGTCCAACTTGCTGCCTGAGCTATTGAGTTTAGTGCTCTGTGCACACCGTGAGCTGTGTGTTTCATCTAGATTCTGTTTCGATATCCCAATTGCTTACCATGAATGATGATATCGTATAAAGAAGGACAATTCAGCTGCGTTCACTTTCGGTGCCCTATTACGTTAAGTCATTTTTGGCGTGTGCTTTTACTGCTATGATGGGGACTGCAGCTGTCTTTAGTTGTTTGGATCCTTCAATGAGATGAGATGGTAATTCGGATGATTCCACTGGCACGGATGAGCAATTATGGATTTTAATTCGTTTGCGGTGATACGGGGCCTTCGACTAAGCATAACCATTCCAATTCGTATTCTGTGCTTGACTTGTTTATTTTGTTGACTCGTACTTCTTATACATTTTCTGCCCATTATTACGATATCATCAGAATTTATTACATTATTGATGTCCATTGATGTTTAATACTGGTAACCCTATGATGTCTTTGAAGATATGCTCAGTGTATAAGCTAAAAGACATGGTGATCAAATGCACTTCTGTCTTTCTCCTCTTTTTATATCAACAGGTGCAGAGTTCTCATTGTTGTATTTTATCAACAGGTGCAGAGTTCTCATTGTTGTATTTTATCAACAGGTGCAGAGTTCTCATTGTTGTATTTTATCAACAGGTGCAGAGTTCTCATTGTTGTATTTTATCAACAGGTGCAGAGTTCTCATTGTTGTATTTTATCATAGCTGTTTGTTCCCAGTATAAATTACATATCAGTCTTGTTCCAGCATCACCCAGATGTATATCCTTCAACCATTAGTTGTTTATGCTGTATTCTGTCAAACAGATTTGATGTAGTCTATGAAGCAGGCAAACATGGGTCTGTTTACTTCTGTGTATTGTTGTATAAACATTCTCACGCAGATAATGTTTTCTCCTGCCCCACTCTTATTTCTAAATCGTTGTTCTGTTAATTCTATGTTGATTTTAATTTAAATTCTTCCCTGTAAAACTTTAAACAAGACTTTTGTTATATGGCTCATCAAACTTATTGTTCTAAAGTCACTGCCCTCCACAGATACGGTCTTCTTGGGTAAGGCAATACATATTGATGTTTGAAGGTCATATTGTATGTATCCTGTATTGTATATCTCATTGTACTGGACTGTGATAATGCCTATGACAATATATTCTGCCGCTTTTATCATCTCAATCTGAGTGTTGTCTGGGCCTACTGCCTTTCCATTCTCCCTTGTATTTATAGCTTTCTATACTTAAGATTTTAATATTTTGTACCTGACATACACCATGTGGTTGATTCTCTTCTTTTTCATCTTCAAACAGTTCTGCTATGCATTCCTGCCATATGTTGATTATATCTTTACTGTCCGTTAACATTTCTCCTTTTTTGTTTGTAAAATATCTCCCAACTATGACCCGTGTTGGTCATTCACTTTTATTTCTGCGAGCTTCCCCTTAAATCTTGTTTCATTTCCTTGGTTTCTATTTCCAAACATTGATTATGTCAGTCCCTTTTTGCCTGTGTGCACATATTGTGGATTTCATTATCTATTTTGATGAATAGCCTAGTGTTCTTTGCCGCACTTCTTTTATCCATTTTTTCTTATATGGCTTCAGTCATCCATTTTTGTTTTATGCCTTCCTCTTTAGGTGAGATGTTGTCTTCTTGTTCGCATTCCTTTAAGAATTGCCATTTTGTTGTGACTTTTATATCCGGATTTTCCCTTCTCTATTGTTCAATTTATTCTACTAACAATTTTTGGCATGTATTTTTTACTTGTTTTGTACACGTATGTTGAATTTCTGTTTGACTTAGATGTTTTGTCCTGTGGTATTATTTCTCTGTTACTCTTCTGTCTGTTTCTGTATAGTTTTATTTTCATTTTGATCATAACAGAGATGTGATCTGAGTTCGTACCCAGAGTTAGAGTCAGCTCCTGGGTATAGCTTGGCTTGTATAACGCTGTTTCTAAGTCTTTTCTTGAAGGTTATGTAGTCTATATGGTTCCTCGTTTTATCGTTGGGGTTTTTTTCTTTCATACAGTTTTCTCTTCTGTTGCTCAAAATAGGTGTTACATATTACCAATTTATTTTTTCCACAAAAATTGTATTACCCTTTCTCCTCTTTCTTTGCTTTTTCCTAGACCATAATGTTCTGTTATGTTCTTATATTTTCTTTTTCTGACTTTGGCATCCATTCACCCATTACAATAAAAATGTCAGATGATTTCATGTGTCTCATTATTTTCTTTTGGTCTTCAAATTATATTCCTTTATATATAGAACGAAGAAGAGGTGTGGGAATACAGAATCAGTAGCTCAACAGCGCAATGTCTCGACAGATAAGACGTCAGAATATATCAGTCAGGAGTCAATCCACAGAACTGAGAATATTCAAGTCGAGCTGTCTGATGATGAATTCGCTCACCTCTTGGACGGGAAGAGAGAGAGAAGATCAAGTTTCCTCCCGCCTGCAACACAGTAGTCTGGGAGAAGTTAGACAAGTCACTAGCAACACAGTAGTCTGGGAGAAGTTAGACAAGTCACTAGCAACACAGTAGTCTGGGAGAAGTAAGACAAGTCACTAGCAACACAGTAGTCTGGGAGAAGTTAGACAAGTCACTAGCAACACATTATTCTGGGAGAAGTTAGACAAGTCACTAGCAACACAGTAGTCTGGGAGAAGTTAGACAAGTCACTAGCAACATAGTAGTCTGGGAGAAGTAAGACAAGTCACTAGCAACACAGTAGTCTGGGAGAAGTTAGACAAGTCACTAGCAACACATTATTCTGGGAGAAGTTAGACAAGTCACTAGCAACACAGTAGTCTGGGAGAAGTTAGACAAGTCACTAGCAACACAGTAGTCTGGGAGAGGTTAGACAAGTCACTAGCAACACAGAAGTCTGGGAGAAGTTAGACAAGTCACTAGTAACACAGTAGTCTGGGAGAAGTTAGACAAGTCACTAGCAACACAGTAGTCTGGGAGAAGTTAGACAAGTCACTAGCAACACAGTAGTCTGGGAGAAGTTAGACAAGTCACTAGCAACACAGTAGTCTGGGAGAAGTTAGACAAGTCACTAGCAACACCGTAGTCTGGGAGAAGTTAGACAAGTCACTAGCAAAAGCCATAGACCACCATCATAAACGGCTGAACTTGTCCCAGAAGCTTGAAAGCATGGTCGAAGTGGTCTATTATTATTGCGTCAAGGAGTTAGAGTTAGGCACGAAGGAAGTAAGGACGAGCACGAAATCACAGAAAAGCAGACGATAAAAACAAATAGAAGAGATTAGAAGGTATAAAAAGCATGCCAGGAAACAGTTCAAGAGAGCTATAGAAGAGGAAAAGGAAGCATTACACCAGGTGTGGCAGCATCTAAAATCCAAACCTAAGGCACTGGGTAGAGCAGAAAGGCTATATCGGGAAAGGAAAACGACTAAGAGTGACCAGGGAAACGTTCTTCAAAGACCCGTTCAAGTTTACAAAGGAGCCTGTTTGAACTAACAAGACCTGCAACAGCCAGCAAGGAAGAGCTGGAGAAACATCTTAGAGAGGCCAGCCGGAGAGGCGGACCGCTTACGTCGATGACAAGAAGTTAAAGGGCCGAAACACTTGCTCGCCGGGGTCGTCTTCTGATGATCAGATTGCCTCCTGCTGCGAAGCTCTGTACAAAGAGTTGTCTTCTTCTGTGTAGTCCTGGGTGGGTGCATATGTCTACGTTATTGCTACGTCAAAAGGTTTTGCTTTCATTTTCAGTAGCATGTTTCTATCGTTGTATGTCAGTGTGTACTAATACATTTTTGGAATTCTCGTTTTATCAGTATTCCTACATATCTTTGATGTTCTTTATTTCCTTAGTATATAAATGTATAATTTTCTTGCTTTATATAGCCGCATTCTTTCCATCTTTTATCATCAACGAGCTACTCTTCGCAGATGACCAATGCCTAATATATGAGGATGAAAACCTGCTACAACAGCATTTAACATCTCTAGATAAAAGCTGCACAAACTACAGTATGAAAATTAACACAGCAAAAACAGAGACTATAAGAATAAGCAAATTATGACACCCATTAAACATCAAGATCAAAGGTAAAGAAATAAAACAAGTAGAGGAATTCAAGTATTTAGGCACAATGTTCACAGAAGATGGAAAACTAGACAGAGAAATTGACATGAGAATACAAAAAGCCAATGCTGTCACATACCAGCTTTCACCATTGTTAAGACATCCAAACATGCCTATGCAAGCTAAACAACAAATGATAAATAGCATTTTCATACCAACTTTGTGCTATGAAAGTCAAACATGGACCCTTTCTAAATCACATTTAAGATAGATCAATACATGGGAGATGCGATGCTTGAGAAAAGTAACAAACAACACAAGAAGAGATAGAATACCAAATGAAATCATAAGAAAAATAGTAGGAACAAAACCCTGCCAAGAATATATAGAACAACAACATTTTAAATGGTTTGGCCACCTGGTCAGAATGAATCCTTACCAATCACCATCAAGGGCGTTCTTCTCGAGAATGCATGGAAAAAGACCAAGAGAAAGACCCAGAAGAAGATGGATAGATGCAGTGACAGAGACATGTAACAACACATGAAAATAACTAATTCAGACAATTCGAGCAGCACAAGAACGACAAATGATATAAACCACACCTTTTAGGTATCAGTGAAAAGAGAAAAGAGGAAGAAAATTCTTTCCATCGTTTCTCTACACGGGTATGCCTATCTATGTTCATTCTCTCTGTTTCTAAAATAAGATTATCAAGTTTTCCATTTTGGTTTAAAGTTCTAATCCATTCCATGTACATATTTTTAGTCTTTATTTGCTGTTTAAGGGGTTTTTAAATTTTTTAATTGTTCTCCATGGCTTGCTGTTGGGTGATACAAGGTCAGAGTCCTAACTCTTTCTCATTAGTCAGCCATATTGGCCTTTCGTTCCCTGAATACGACTCTTGTGTACCACACAGGTCGCTGTTTGAGATTTCTGTGCCGTTGATCATTTCTGATTGTTCAACCTCACCCACAGTCACAGATTTCGTCTAACTGGGGACGGACATTAACGGTAGTGAAGCCATTGCCGAAAATAGGTGTTTTATCAACGGAGCAGTGAACACGTTTCGTTAACCTATTGACGAAACATCAAGCACAATGAAAAAGAAGAAGAAATATAATTCACTAAATTAAGAAATAAAAGCCACATTGTCCACATCTCTATCTGAAGATAAGAAATAAGAATGGCTATTAAAAAAAAAACACTCACTATTTCAACACATCGTGCATCATGAAAACCACGTATTCACTATCAATATACGTAGAACTGGAAAGCAAACCAACTCCATTACAATATAACTATGATGAAGACAAAACACTGCATTTGCATTTATTACACTTACGTGTTACAGAGTACATACTTGGCCGCACCCGCATAAAGTTACCGTTAATCACTTCTAAGTTAACACCTCATTTGTATTCGTCTCATGGTCACTGTTGGATGAGAACATCACAAAGTGGATATTTCAATAAAATACACAAAGACTGAGATGCGGAAAAAAAAAAAACACTAATCGATATTTACAACGGATGAATGGATGGGTGGAGAGAGGAAGGGAGGGATGGGCAGATTGATGGATGGACAGATGGAGGGATGAATGGATGGATGGAGAGAAGAAGGGAGGGATGGAGGGATGGACAGATTGATGGATGGACAGATGGAGGGATGAATGGATGGGTGGAGAGAGGAAGGGAGGGATGGGCAGATTGATGGATGGACAGATGGAGGGATGAATGGATGGATGGATGGAGAGAGGAAGGGAGGGATGGAGGGATGGGCAGATTGATGGATGGACAGATGGAGGGCTGAATGAATGGATGATTGAATAGAAGGATAGAGGAATAGATGGTTGAATAGATAAATGTAAGGATGGAGGGATGGATGGATAAACGGATAGGTGTATGCAATATTGATGAATGGACGGAAAATGATGGATGGATAATAGACGGGTGAATGGGTCGATGCATTAACTCTTTTGTACGTTTCACCACAGTGTGCGCCATGCCGATTTCGACCGCGTAAACGTCGCCACATAGTGCGTCACTCTTAATTTGATTAGTGTGAACCGTCATCAAACCATATTCTTGTTTACATGTCTCGTATCATCTTGATATTGGTGAAGTCTAATACCTTGTTCAATTATCTTAAAATTCATATAAATTATGTTACATGTTAGATAAATATAAATAAGTAGATTGATTCTTAACAATGAGAAATGTTGTAATTGAAATCTCCGTTGCATTGATAAAAGGCGTCCGTACGGAAAGAGTTGATTGATGGAGGGGTGGAGGGATGGGTAGATGAGTAGTTGGATGAATGGATGGATGAATGGATGGATGAATGGACGGATGAATGGATGGATGAATAGATAGAAGGTTGATGGGAGGAAGGACGTTGGATGGAAAGATGTTAGGTTGGTGGACTTCCGTTGTAAAGATGATGGATGTAGGTCACGTTATCTCAATCGCTTCAGAAAGGGCATTCGGAATCTGATTAATTTCGATTCTCCGTTGCACTTTTCTGCGTTAAAGTAAAAATAATGATCTACTTATTACATATGCGCCGAACAGTCGTACGTCGGCAACAGTCCAGTTTTGACAAATAAGTGTTGTGAATGCGACCTTCCAACGTCTAGACTTGATCTGCGCTTTACGTCACATTTGTGCTGTTCATGACCGTTGTTGGAATTCCTTGACGCAAGTTATTTCCATGTTACCCATTAATGTCAACTACTTCGTCAGCCGAGGGAGCTGTGGTAGCTCAGTGGTTAGTGAACTGGACTACAAAGGACAAGGGGTAGGGTTCGATCCCAACCGACGGCTTTCGGGTTCTTCTTCTTCTACCTTTCAGCTCCCAGTGGAGCATAGGTCTTCAACAAACACTTTCAGCTCCCAGTGGAGCATAGGTCTTCAACAAACACTTTCAGCTCCCAGTGGAGCATAGGTCTTCAACAAACACTTTCAGCTCTCTGTGGAGCATAGGTCTTCAACAAACACTTTCCAAGTCGTTCTGTTTTTTGCCATTCTTTTAAGATCATTCCATGTCTTCCCCATCATCTTCATCTCTGCTTCCACCTGTCTTCTCCAAGAATTCCTTGGTCTTCCTCTTTGTCTCTTCCCCTGGGGACTCCAAAAAAGGGCCTGTTGTGTAATACTCTCAGTTGGTTTCCGTAGTGTGTGACCTATCCATCGCCATCGTCTTCGCTGTATCTCTTTATCCACTGGTATTTGACCGGTACATTTCCATAATTCCACGTTAGTGACTTTGTCCTGCCATTTCCATCCCTTTATTCTGCGCAAGCGTCCATTAATGAAAGTCTGTACTTTCGAGATTGTCAATTTTGTCATTCTCCATGTTTCACAGCCATATAATAGGACCGACTTAACATTTGAGTTGAAAATTTTTATTTTTGTATTTAGCCTAATTTCTTTGGATTTCCATATGTTTCCCAGTGCAATGAAAGCTCCTCTTGCTTTTGATATCCTTATTTTGGTATCATTTTCTGTTCCTCCCTCTTTATCAATATTACTGCCCAGATATATATAAGATTGTACGTCTAGTAGAGGTATTTCTCCTAGTTTTATATGGTTATTGCCAACTGCATTAATTCTCATAATATTGGTGTTCCTAGCTGTTGTGATCTCTCATCTAATATACTCATTTTATCCTGCATCTGTTGATGGCTGTGTGATAGGAGAGCTATGTCATCAGCAAAGTCTAAATCATCAAGTTGTTTGGTCAGTGACCACTGGATCCCATTTCTGTTGTTTTGAGTTATTTTCATAATCCAATCTATGGCCAGTAGAAAGAGAAATGGAGACAGAAGGCATCCTTGCCTTACTCCTGTTCTTATTTCAAATGCTTCTGTAAGCTGTCCTTCATGCACCACACTACATTTTGTTCCTTCATACATTGTTTTTATCAGGTTAATAAACTTTATGGGGATTCCGTAATGACTCAGCAACTTCCAAAGCATTCTTCTGTCTAAACTATCAAATGCCTTTTCGTAATCTATGAATCCAATATATAGTGGGGATTTTAGTTCTAAACTTTGTTCAACTATTATACGTAGGGTAGTTATTTGATCAGCACATGATCTGTTCTTCCTAAAACCTGCTTGTTCATCTCTCAAGTGTTTCTCTATAGCCTCTTTTAGTCTCTCCAGAATGATTCTGCCTAATATTTTTCCTGGCACTGATAGTAGCATAATTCCCCTATAATTTGTGCACTCCTGTAAACTTCCTTTCTTTGGTAGTTTGATCATATAACCTTCTCTCCAGTCTTTAGGTATTTCTTCCCTCTCCCAAATTTTATCCAATAGATCATGTAACATCTTGGTAGAGGTGTTAATATCTGCTTTGATGGCTTCCGAAGGAATTTCATCTGGTCCTGTGGCTTTACCATCTTTTAATAATTTGATGGCTTTCATTATTTCTTCTTTGCTTGGTTTTCCGCAGTTAACGTGTAACTCTTCTTCTGCTGGTAGTATATCTGGAGGATTATTTGAGCCGGGTCTGTTCAAAAGTTCTTCAAAGTGTTCTTTCCATCTCTCCATTTGTTCCCTTATATTACTAAGCAGATTTCCTTTCTTGTCTTTGATAAAGGCGTTGATCTGTTTGTATTTTCCACCTAATTTCTTTGTGCTGTTGTACAGTTCTTTCATATTCCCTTTATTTGCTGCTTCTTCTGCCTCTTTAGCTAGTTCATCTATATATTTCCTCTTATCCCTTTTAATGCATCTTCTCACTTCTTTGTTCACCTCTGTGTAAGCTTCCTGTGTCTTGGCTTTATTACTTCTTGTTTTGCTTTTATTTATGTCTGCTTTCTTGTTCTTTCTTTCTTTAATTTTATCCAGGGTCTCTGCTGTCATCCATGCCTTATTCTGGCGTTCTCTTTTCCCCAGTGTTTCTTCGCATGTCTCTTTCCATATATTTTTTACCTGTTTCCAATGATCTTCTATATTTATTGTATTTTCTAGTTGTTGGAGGACTTGGTATTTGTTTGATATTGTGACTGCGAATTTATCTTTAATTCCTTGTTCTTTAAGAAACCCTACATTGAAATACTTTCTACCCTTATTCGTTGTATTATACCTTTTTAATTTAATTTTAAGTTTGGCTAACAGAAGATGATGATCAGAAGCTATATCTGCCCCTCTATATACTTTTACATCCTGTAAGGATGACTTAAACTTATTATTAATACATATGTGATCAATTTGATTTTCCGTTCTATGATCTGGTGACACCCATGTAGCTTTGTGTATTCTTTTATGTTGGAATATTGTTCCTCCTAGGCTCATTTGATTAAGGGCGCAGAAATTCACAAATATCTCTCCATTCTCGTTTATATCTCCAAGTCCATGTTTTCCCATAATCTCTTCGAAGCCTCTGTTGTCTGATCCTACCTTAGCATTTAGGTCTCCCATCAAGATTATAATATCCTTGGCTCGTCTTGCATCCATCTGCCATTGTAGCTGTTTATAAAAATCATCTTTAACTGAGTCATCTTTATCATTGGTTGGTGCATAGCATTGTATAATGTGTAATTTTATTTTGTTTTTGGTTGTTCTAAATGTTGCTCTCACCAGTCTTGGTCCCACTGCCTCCCATTCTATTAGTGTCTTCTGTGCATTCTTTGATAGCATTATAGCTACCCCTTCGCTATGTTGTGCTCCTGGTTCCTGGTGTCCTGATGATAAAATCATCTCCCCTGTATTCAATTTTATTCTCTCTGCTCCCAGCCATCTTGTTTCACACATTCCCAGAATATCTATCTTATAGTTGGTCATTTCTGCTGCCACTTGTGCCGCTTTTCCCTGTTCATTAAGGGTACGAACATTCCAGGTGCCAATTCTGGATGATTTCCTGGTAGACAAAGGGTGAGTCGGCAACCCGGACTCCTTATGGCTTTCTCCGGATTGCGTCATACGTCTCTTAGACAGAGAGCCCTTCTCTTTCCTGGTTGACGGATTAACTTTATCTTTCTTTGACTTGTTCATGTTTGTGAAGTTTTTTCGGCTTACTTTTTTTACAGTATGGGATAGCCAGTCCCATGCCTAACCCTCCTTTCTCGCCTCTTACGAACATGCCTGGTAGGGTACAGCGCCGCTATTCTTTACTCCCCTTTCGGGCCCCGGCAGCGCACGGGCGGCTTTCGGGTTCACTCAGCCTTTAATGGGTACCTGATTTTGTCCTGGGAAAGTAAAGCAGCACGGGCGTAATACCGACCACATTACCCCAAAAATCATGTGCTGAAGGTCTGTAAAAAATAGGGTCACTAACACCATGTTTCCCTATACGCCACTAGGCGTGACGGGGGTACTTTACTTTACTTTTTTACTTCGTCAGCCGCAGTTTTGTCTCTTGGGAAATTTGCACCGTGTTTTGTTAGTCGTAGACTGCTTTCACTAGAGTAACTGCAATCAAGAATCTAAAGGGAGCGAATTTGTGGGTACGACATTTTTGTGTGCTACGTCATCGTAATGGCTTATTTAACATCCCTAGACTGTCCGTACTATAATCTTACGGTCTATTGTTTGTTGTGCGACGGGGATAATCTGACGACTAACTGTGTTTTTATATGTTCTGAATTGGGGTCAACAACGATGGCCTAGCATCATCAGGCGCTATACATTTTTTTTTAAAATACAACGATCATCATTTTCAAGATGACGTGAACTTCCGGTATATTGTGGATAGGCGGCGGGAACAATTGAAGGCTATGCATGAAAAGTGTTCCTTGTTGCAGTTTTCTCATATTCCAAGTCCGGCTTGTTGCAGGAGCTACTGAGTTAAGTGCTCTGTGCACACCGTGAGCTGTGTGTCTCATCCGTTTTGATCATGTTTCGATAATCCAATTGTTTACGAGGAATTATGATATCGTATGTCAGGGAACAGTTGGCTGTGTTCACTTTCTGCGCGGTTTCGCATTATGTCTTTTGGCGTGTGCTGAGACTGCTATGATGGGGAGTACAGTTACCTTTCTTTATTTGGGGGATGAGATATTAATTCGGATGCCTGCGCTGGCACGGGTGGTTGAGCAATTATGGATTTTAATTCGTTTGCAGTGATACCGGGGCCCTCCATAACCAATAACCAATGTTAGGTTGGTTTCATGGATGGATAAATGGATGGATGGATAAATGGATGGCTGGATGAGTGGATGTATGAATGGATGGATGGATGAATGGATGGGAAGGAAGGGCGATGGATGGAAAGATGTTTTTGATTTCATGGATGGATGGATGGATGAGTGGATGTGTGAAGAAGGCATGGATGGATGAATGAATGAATGGATGCATGCAGGAATATGGATGGATCGATAGAAAGACGGATGGATGCATGGATGTATAGAAGGAAGTATTGATGGTTAAAAGGATGAATGGATGGATGGATTCATAATGATGGTATGATGGATTGATGCAATGTGATGGGTGGATGGATGGAAAGACGGATGGATAGATGCAAGACAATGCATGGATGAAAGGACGGATGAATGAATGGGTGCATAGACGGATTGATGCATGGATGGATAGATTAATGTATGGATGAATGGCAGCGAGAACAGATGGGTGGATTCATGGGTGGATGGATGGAAAAACTGACGGATTGATGGATTGATGTTTGGAGGGATGGATGGAATGACCGTTGAATGGGTGCATGCATAGATGAACTAAAGCACGAAGGATGAATGGAAGGGTGTTTTGATGGATGGGTGAGTCGATACCTGAAGGGCGGTTTGATGTAAAGGTGGAAGTATTGATGGATAGATGCGTGGAAGGAAGGATGGATGGATGGATGGATGGATGCATAGAGAAAAGGTTGGAAAGAAGGATGGATGAATGGATGTAGGATAGTTGATTGATGGATGGATCAGAGATGGAATGGAAGGACTGATGTATGGATTGATGGATTCATGAAACATGAATGGATGGATGGATGGATATATAGATAGTGGGAGTGACGGAGGAATGGATACATTGAAGTGTGGGTGATTGGGTGGATGGATGAATGGATGCATAAATGAATAGACGGGTGGATGAATGGATGGATGGATGGGAGGAGTAAACAATGCCTGGACGGAATGAATAAAAGATGGATAGCTGCAAGTACGAATGAATAGATGGACCCATGGAAGGATGGATGTATGCTTGAATTGATGGTGGTTAGATGATTGCATGGATTGTTTGAACGGATGCATTAATGAAAGGATGAATGGATGCATTAATGAAAGGATGAATGGATGCATTAATGAAAGGATGAATGGATGCATTAATGAAATGATTAATGGATGCATTAATGAAAGGATGAATGGATGCATTAATGAAAGGATGAATGGATTCATTAATGAAAGAATGAATGGATGCATTAATGAAAGGATGAATGGATGCATTAATGAAAGGATGGATGGATGCATTAATGAAAGGATGAATGGATGCATTAATGAAAGGATGAATGGATGCATTAATGAAATGATTAATGGATGCATTAATGAAAGGATGAATGGATGCATTAATGAAAGGATGAATGGATTCATTAATGAAAGAATGAATGGATGCATTAATGAAAGGATGAATGGATGCATTAATGAAAGGATGAATGGATGCATTAATGAAAGGGATGAATGAATGCATTAATGAACGGATGAATGGATGCATTAATGAAAGAAGATGAATGGATTCATTAATGAAAGAATGAATGGATGCATTCATGAAAGGATGAATTGATGCATTAATGAAAGGATGAATGGATTCATTAATGAAAGGATGAAATGATTCATTAATGAAAGGATGAATGGATGCATTAATGAAATGATGAATGGATGCATTAATGAAAGGATGAATGGATTCATTAATGAAACGATGAATGGATGCATTAATGAAAGGATGAATGGATGGACGGACGGAAGCATGAGTGGGTGAGTAGATATAGGTAACGATGAATATATGGGTTGAAGGGCGGGTGGAAGAATGGATGGTTGGATCAATGGATAGAAAGACGGATAAATGCATGAATGAATGGAAGAATAGTTGGATGGATAGAATGACTGATACATGCGTAAATGAATGGAAGGACGGATGGATGGATGGATGGATGAATGGATAGATGGATGGATGAATGGATGGATGGATGAATGAATGGATGGAAGAATGGATCGATGGTTGGATGGATAAATACATGGATGCATGGTTCAATGAATGGACGGAGGGATGAATGGATGGATGAAAGGATGGATGAATGCATGGATGCATGGGTGGATGGATGGAAGGTCGGACAGATGGTTGGATTGATGAAAGAACGGATCCTCAAGTCCGTTTATTTCATTAAACACCATCCCTCATTTCTCACAAATACTTCTTTTATTGTCTTCATCTCAAAACATTTCTTTCTCTCGTGCATCCATTTCTTCCACCAATTTCGTTCTTTCATTTCTTTCACCCATGTAGTCATTCAACTAAATTAATTGTTTCATTTTTTTTAAAGTGCACATCGATTTTTGTGTACATGTTGACTACAGAATAATAGTTCTTCTTATTTCTATTCTTCCTTAATTCATCTTTGACTATCACCTTTAACACGACAGAACACATGTAATCATGTCATTTCCTTTGTTTTTGTACAACGTTACGATCTTGGCATTTCTCATATCATGAGGTATAGCACATGCTACAAATTGAATAAAAAACACGGTATATATTGAACGAAGCTCATGCTACATACTGAGAAAAACACATGCAACAAATTGAACAAAACACATGTTACAAATTGAACAAAACACATCTTATTAATTAAAAAAAACACATGCTACAAATTGAACAAAACACATGCTACAAATTGACCAAAACACATGCTACAAATTGAACAAAACACATGCTACAAATTGAACACAACACATGATAGAAATTAAACAAAACACATGCTACAAATTGAACAAAACACATGCTACAAATTGAACAAAACACATGCTACAAATTGAAAAAAAAACACATGCTACAAATTGAAAAAAGCACATGTTACAAATTGAATAAATCACATGCTACAAATTGAACAAAACACATGTTACAAATTGAACAAAACACATGTTACAAATTGAACAAAATAGAAGCTACAAATTGAACAAAATACAAGCTACAAATTGAACAAAATACAAGCTACAAATTGAACAAAATACAAGCTACAAATTGAACAAAATACAAGCTACAAATTGAACAAAATACAAGCTACAAATTGAACAAAATACATGCTACAAATTGAACAAAATACAAGCTACTAATTGAAAAAAATACAAGCTACTAATTGAACAAAATACATGCTACAAATTGAACAAAACACAAGCTTCAAATTGAACAAAATACAAGCTACAAATTGAACAAAATACGTGCTACAAATTGAACAAAACACATGTTAAAAATTGAACAAAATACATGCTACAAATTGAACAAAATTCATGCTACAAATTGAACAAAACACATGTTACAAATTTAACAAAATACATGCTACAAATTGAACAAAATACAAGCTACAAATTGAACAAAATACAAGCTACAAATTGAACAAAATACAAGCTACAAATTGAACAAAATACAAGCTACAAATTGAACAAAATACATGCTACAAATTGAACAAAATACAAGCTACAAATTGAACAAAATACAAGCTACAAATTGAACAAAATACAAGCTACAAATTGAACAAAATACAAGCTACAAATTGAACAAAATACAAGCTACAAATTGAACAAAATACAAGCTACAAATTGAACAAAATACAAGCTACAAATTGAACAAAATACAAGCTACAAATTGAACAAAATACAAGCTACAAATTGAACAAATTACAAGCTACAAATCATTCTCATCTTTGATTCATTCATCGTCATTAAGATTACCGCTGAAGAAACTTGACTCAAATGGAAGTTACTCTAAATGCGTATCTGTCCAGCGTTTGCAGCAATCAATCTCAGCTGATCTGCAATATATTGCACCTATTTTATTCTTGATCTTCCTCTCCCACGTTCTACGTGAACGAGGTTCCCCCCCCCCATAATTATCTTCTCTAAGATGTTATATCATTTCTCTTGACCGAGATATTTTATTTGTCTGGTTTTTGTGATCTTTATCCACCAGTTTTCTGCAATTTATGTTCTCGCAAAGTAGACGTGTTCGTTCATTTCTTCCTTCATGGCAATGTGGACATTTTAAGAAATAGAACTTACATTCACAAAGGAGGGGAGGACTGACGGCAGGTATTGTCAATGGAAGGGAGAGGTGACGTCAGTTTTTTGTAATAAAATGGAGAAGTGACGTCAGATATTATCAAAGGAGGGGAGGACTGACGGCAGGTATTGTCAATGGAAGGGAGAGGTGACGTCAGTTTTTTGTAATAAAATGGAGAAGTAACGTCAGATATTATCAAAGGAGGGGAGGACTGACGGCAGGTATTGTCAATGGAAGGGAGAGGTGACGTCAGTTTTTTGTAATAAAATGGAGAAGTGACGTCAGGTATTATCAAAGGAGGGGAGGACTGACGGCAGGTATTGTCAATGGAAGGGAGAGGTGACGCCAGTTTTTTGTAATAAAATGGAGAAGTGACGTCAGATATTACCAAAGGAGGGGAGGACTGACGGCAGGTATTGTCAATGGAAGGGAGAGGTGACGCCAGTTTTTTGTAATAAAATGGAGAAGTGACGTCAGGTATTTTCAAAAGAAGAAAGAAGTGACATGAGACATTTGTAATAGAGCCATGCCAACATCATCAAGAGACATGTACAGTGATGATTACTTCTATCTTAACCCATCTGTGACTTTCTTACTGGCATTTCAATATTTCTCATCCTCTTTACTTCAATCAGATCATCTATATCATTCAATATAAAGAAAATAAAGATGAGTATAAGAGATTAAATCAAGAAATTGTAGTAAAATGCAATGAAGAAAAAGAAGCATGGCTAAAAGAGAGATGCAACGAGATTGAAATGCAACAAAAAGGAGATGATAAAGCTATATACATGCAAACTGAGGAATTAACAGGAAGAAAAACGCAATAAAAAATGGATGTCTAAGATCAAAGATAGGAGAACTGTTGATTGATCAAGAAAACATAAGGGAACGATGGACAGAATACATTAAAGATCTTTATAATGATGAACGAACGGAAGTAAATATTAAAGATAATTGAGAAGGACCAGAAATACTCAGAGAAGAAGTGGAAGATGCCTTGCGCAACATGAAAGCAGGCAAAGCGCCTGGACCAGATAATATAACTAAAGAAGAGATTGAAGCCATGGGTGATTTTGGAATAGAAATAATAACACAAATATTGAATGATATCTACAACAGCGTATATATACCAGATGACATGCTCAAACCAATATTCATAGCCCTACCAAAGAAATAGGGTGCAATTGAATGCGATGATCATCGCACAATAAGCCTTATGAGTCATATGACTAAGAAATTACAAAGATTCAACATCTTTCGCAGCTAAGAGTGCGAAACAAAATCAGTCCAGAAATTAGCGATGAACAGTGTGGTTTTTTTGTTAGAGATAAAGGAACAAGCAATGCCATTTATACCATAAGATCTTTAGTAGAAAAAGACATAGAGGTGAAAACAGATATATACCTATATTTCATAGATTACACCAAGGCATTTGACAAAGTAAAGCACCAAGAAATAATAAACATTTTAGAAAGCATAAACGTAGACAGCAAAGATCTAAGAATAATAATGAACATGTACAGGCAACAAACAGCGGCCATAAGAACTGGAAACCAATTGGGAATGTTTCAACAAATAAAACATGGTGTTAGACAAGGTGGTGTGCTGTCACCAGATTTGTTTAATATTTATAGTGAGATTATTTTAAGATCCATAAGGGGCATGCCTGGAATAACAATTGGAGGTTATAACATAAATAATCTAAGGTATGCTGATGATACAGTCTTAATCGCTAAGAGTGAAAATGAGTTACAAGAAATGTTGGACATTATAGTGAAAGAAAGCAACAATAAAAGACTCAGCCTTAATAGCAAAAAGACAGCGGTAATGGTAACAACAAAGAAAAAGACATCACCTCAGTGCAAAATAAAGACAAGTGGAACAATATTAAAACAGGTAAATTAATTTAAATATTTATGAACTTTGTTAACCTCAGACGGAAGATGTACAAAAGAGGTGAGATGCAGAATGGCTCAGGCAAAAGCAGCTTTCCAAAAAATGAGGAATCCATTTTTGACAATAGAAACTAGAAAAAGAGTTATTAAATGTTACGTAGAGCCAGTCTTAACATATGGATGCGAATCATGGACAATAGGACAACAGACAGGAAAATTACTGGGGTCTGTAGAAATGTGGTTTTACAGAAGAATGTTGAGATTACCATGGACAGCTAAGAAGAGTAATGGAGATGTTCTGAGAGAGGTCAACGCAAAAAGAGAGCTAATGTCCAATATTAGGAAGAGACAATCATCATTTTTTGTCCATGTAATGAGAAGAGAACTGGAATATATTGTAACAACTGAAAAAAAATTGAGGGACGAAGAGATAAAGGGAAGCAAAGAGAAAAAATAACAGACAGCTTAAGAGAATGGCTTGGCAGAAGGTCAACAACAGAAATGATAAATAGTTGGCCTTAAAACGTTGCACTGTGTTCTGTGCCAGTGGCCCAGTGCATCCAATTTCAGCCAGCATTTTATTCAGGTTTGCTTTCCTTAGCTTTTGATTGTCCCCAATCTTCCTGCAAGGCAGCAGATGATCTTTTCTGTAGGGGGATTCTTCCCTTAGATGGTCGGCCCTCCCAGGTTTACGAGCACCATCTGCCCGAGTCACTAGAGGTGACTAATACAGACATGCACACACAAAGATATGAGATGTGATTCACACAGACATGCACACAGCGATACGAGGCATGACTAACACTGGCACACATCAAGATATATGACACATGACTAACATAAACATGCACATAAAGATATGAGATATGACTGACATAGACATGCACACACAATGATATGTCACATGCCTGACATAGATATGCACACCAAGATATGAGATATGACCAACATAGACATGCACACACAAAGATATGAGATGTCACTAACATAGCCATGCACACACAAGGATATGAGATGTGACATAAACAGACATGCATACACAAAGATATGAGGTATGATTAACATAAACATGCACACAAAGATATGAGATATCACTAACTCAGACATGCACACACAAAGATATGACACATGACTAACACAGATACACATGAAGATATGAGACATGATTAACACGGACACACCAAGATATGCGATATGACTAACATGACACACACCAAGATATGAGCCATGGCCAGCACACACACACATACACACACACACACACGCACGCACGCACGCACGCACGCACACACACACACACACACACACACACACACAAGCTAAGATATAAGCTATGGCTAGCACAGAAACACATCAAGATATGAGCCATGGCTTTACGGAAAAACACCAAGAAATGAACCATGTCTAGCACAGAAACACATTAAGGTATCCATATGCTTGGGTTTGTTGTAGTCGGCAGACTCTTCTTAACGTGGGAATCATCGACATACGAGACGCAGGCCCCGATTAACTTACAGGTTTCGTTCAAACATTTTTTTGGAGATTTAAGAGTGCAGTCTCACCCGTAGAATGTTCCCTTGTATGTACAGTTACCGGTTGACTGTTCACAGGTGTCTTGAAACAGTTGTCCGGACATTTGAGAGTGCAGTCTGACCCGTAGTACGTTTCCTTGCACGTACAGTCTGCACTTTCCGGGTCACATATGATGTCACAGCCATCAGAACACGTCTGTTTGCACTGTAGCCCAAAATTACCATCGGGACAAGTGTCATTACAGGTGTAGCCAGGATGTTTACATTGTATTCAACCTAATGTATTACTCAAACTAATTTCTATCACACAACCAACCTGTATCACTCAACAGCATGTAGCACTCAATGCACATGTGTCACTTAACCAACCTGTTTTTCATTTAAATCAGTTATATCGCTCAACTCACCTGCACCACGAAATATTCTTGTATCAAGAAATGGCAAATAATTCCAGTGTTGTAGTAAAGCTGGTACGAAGGTAAATATTTGAACACGATGTATGGTAACAAGTTTACAGAAGAAAACCAATACAGAATATTTACATTTCGGCCTGCTTGCGACCTACCTCAGAATACAAGGACAACAAAACAACAACGGACAAGCAAATGAAATATACAACATGGTTGAAAGCAACTAAAACTGGTTAACAAAGAAAGATAATATATGTGAAAGGGAAATTGAGTTAATCTTGGAAGTCAAAAGTTCTCACCACCCGAAAGCTAGAGAGGAAATGTGAAATCAGTGGATGAGAAACAGGAAAACGAGGATTAAGCGGAAGGGGTAACTTGCCCACATACTAAGGGGGAGATGCAGACTGAAAGAGATGATACCCTACTACACGTGTATATCAACTATTGCATATGTCCATCTATAATGTGGCGATACAGGCGTAGCGTTCAACTCACCTGTACCACACATCTCACCTGATTCATTCCACTTAGGGAATAATAGAACAAAGAAATATGTGTTAGCACTCGGAAAAATTGACAGACAAACAACAATAGAAAAAAACGAAGAACAATATATGGTCCGAAGTGGGATCGAACCCGTACTCAGTGGCACCGCGCCTTGCCACGAGAAGCCGAACGCTTGGTACACTGCCACGCAGCCAACTAAAAAAATTGGCTATTGCAGTAGTGTCTTCCACGAAAGGCGATCTCAATGACTATAGCATAGGGTAACGATCACAGACCGGAAATAAATTGTATATTTGTACTTTCCTATTAATGCAAGTATCTCCCAGTAGGGCTGAATACTTGTGTTGTAGACAAACATTTATTGGACGAAACAGCACGAATAGTAGTTCCAGTGGTTATATACTGGGTACAAATAATAATACATAAATATTATTTATTATATGGGGAACTTCCGAGGCGATAATAGGGAATAATAGAACAAAGAAGTATGTGTTAGCACTCGGAAAAATTGACAGACAAACAACAATAGAAAAAAACGAAGAACAATATATGGTCCGAAGTGGGATCGAACCCGTACTCAGTGGCACCGCGCCTTGCCACGAGAAGCCGAACGCTTGGTACACTGCCACGCAGCCAACTAAAAAAATTGGCTATTGCAGTAGTGTCTTCCACGAAAGGCGATCTCAATGACTATAGCATAGGGTAACGATCACAGACCGGAAATAAATTGTATATTTGTACTTTCCTATTAATGCAAGTATCTCCCAGTAGGGCTGAATACTTGTGTTGTAGACAAACATTTATTGGACGAAACAGCACGAATAGTAGTTCCCAGTGGTTATATACTGGGTACAAATAATAATACATAAATATTATTATATGGGGAACTTCCGAGGCGATAATAGGGAATAATAGAACAAAGAAGTATGTGTTAGCACTCGGAAAAATTGACAGACAAACAACAATAGAAAAAAACGAAGAACAATATATGGTCCGAAGTGGGATCGAACCCGTACTCAGTGGCACCGCGCCTTGCCACGAGAAGCCGAACGCTTGGTACACTGCCACGCAGCCACTAAAAAAATTGGCTATTGCAGTAGTGTCTTCCACGAAAGGCGATCTCAATGACTATAGCATAGGGTAACGATCACAGACCGGAAATAAATTGTATATTTGTACTTTCCTATTAATGCAAGTATCTCCCAGTAGGGCTGAATACTTGTGTTGTAGACAAACATTTATTGGACGAAACAGCACGAATAGTAGTTCCCAGTGGTTATATACTGGGTACAAATAATAATACATAAATATTATTATATGGGGAACTTCCGAGGCGATAATAGGGAATAATAGAACAAAGAAGTATGTGTTAGCACTCGGAAAAATTGACAGACAAACAACAATAGAAAAAAACGAAGAACAATATATGGTCCGAAGTGGGATCGAACCCGTACTCAGTGGCACCGCGCCTTGCCACGAGAAGCCGAACGCTTGGTACACTGCCACGCAGCCACTAAAAAAATTGGCTATTGCAGTAGTGTCTTCCACGAAAGGCGATCTCAATGACTATAGCATAGGGTAACGATCACAGACCGGAAATAAATTGTATATTTGTACTTTCCTATTAATGCAAGTATCTCCCAGTAGGGCTGAATACTTGTGTTGTAGACAAACATTTATTGGACGAAACAGCACGAATAGTAGTTCCCAGTGGTTATATACTGGGTACAAATAATAATACATAAATATTATTATATGGGGAACTTCCGAGGCGATAATAGGGAATAATAGAACAAAGAAGTATGTGTTAGCACTCGGAAAAATTGACAGACAAACAACAATAGAAAAAAACGAAGAACAATATATGGTCCGAAGTGGGATCGAACCCGTACTCAGTGGCACCGCGCCTTGCCACGAGAAGCCGAACGCTTGGTACACAATATACAATTTATTTCCGGTCTGTGATCGTTACCCTATGCTATAGTCATTGAGATCGCCTTTCGTGGAAGACACTACTGCAATAGCCAATTTTTTTAGTTGGCTGCGTGGCAGTGTACCAAGCGTTCGGCTTCTCGTGGCAAGGCGCGGTGCCACTGAGTACGGGTTCGATCCCACTTCGGACCATATATTGTTCTTCGTTTTTTTCTATTGTTGTTTGTCTGTCAATTTTTCCGAGTGCTAACACATACTTCTTTGTTCTATTATTCCCTATTATCGCCTCGGAAGTTCCCCATATAATAATATTTATGTATTATTATTTGTACCCAGTATATAACCACTGTGAACTACTATTCGTGCTGTTTCGTCCAATAAATGTTTGTCTACAACACAAGTATTCAGCCCTACTGGGAGATACTTGCATTAATAGGAAAGTACAAATATACAATTTATTTCCGGTCTGTGATCGTTACCCTATGCTATAGTCATTGAGATCGCCTTTCGTGGAAGACACTACTGCAATAGCCAATTTTTTTAGTTGGCTGCGTGGCAGTGTACCAAGCGTTCGGCTTCTCGTGGCAAGGCGCGGTGCCACTGAGTACGGGTTCGATCCCACTTCGGACCATATATTGTTCTTCGTTTTTTTCTATTGTTGTTTGTCTGTCAATTTTTCCGAGTGCTAACACATACTTCTTTGTTCTATTATTCCCTATTATCGCCTCGGAAGTTCCCCATATAATAATATTTATGTATTATTATTTGTACCCAGTATATAACCACTGGGAACTACTATTCGTGCTGTTTCGTCCAATAAATGTTTGTCTACAACACAAGTATTCAGCCCTACTGGGAGATACTTGCATTAATAGGAAAGTACAAATATACAATTTATTTCCGGTCTGTGATCGTTACCCTATGCTATAGTCATTGAGATCGCCTTTCGTGGAAGACACTACTGCAATAGCCAATTTTTTTAGTTGGCTGCGTGGCAGTGTACCAAGCGTTCGGCTTCTCGTGGCAAGGCGCGGTGCCACTGAGTACGGGTTCGATCCCACTTCGGACCATATATTGTTCTTCGTTTTTTTCTATTGTTGTTTGTCTGTCAATTTTTCCGAGTGCTAACACATACTTCTTTGTTCTATTATTCCCTATTATCGCCTCGGAAGTTCCCCATATAATAATATTTATGTATTATTATTTGTACCCAGTTCATTCCACTTACCTGCATCGCTCAAAACACCGGTGTTAGTCAATCCATTGTATCACACAATGCACCTGTATAACTAACCTCTCCTCTATCAACACTATTCACCTGTATCACTCAGCTCACCTGTATCACTCAACTTATTTGTATCAATCAACTCACCTGTATCACTCAACTCACCGCTTTTACTCAACTCTCCCGTACCACTCAATTCACATGTATTTCTCAACCCACCTCTATCATACAATTTACCTGTATCACTCAACTCACCTGTATCACACAACTCACCTGTATCACTCAATTCACCTGTACCACTTAACTCACATGTATCACTCAACTCACCTGTACCACTCAACTCACCTGTACCACTCAACTCACCTGTATCACTCAACACACCTCTATCACTCAACTCAACTGCATCACTCAACACACTTCTATCACTCAACTCACCTGTATCTATCGGTGTAGGATTGTTCCCAACCCAGTACGGCATCATCATGCTCACCAAGAGCGAGCTGCCAATAATGGCCAGAATTCTCGTAGAGTCTAATTCTTATTGAAAAACAAATATGGCGGTCAAAGATACTCAGCAGGAAAAGATAACTTAGAATTTTCAAATCAAACGATTTAACCATCCTCCGAAGACAGATGCTTTGCATTGGATGTAATGAATGTAAAACTAATGCTGAAATAAGAGATATGGCTAAGCAAGCAATTATCTCGTCCACTAATAATAAAAGAAGATGGACATGTGTCAGCCATGTGATTAGAAGAAACGACCAGAGAATTCCTCAGCAGCTCTGAAACGGGAAACATCCGGTTAGAGGAAAAGAGGATGACCTCGAGAAACACTGAAATGAACTCTGAGAAAGAGGCAAGTTTGGCAGACACAAATTCCACTTCCTATAATCGATCATCTCGCCCAGAATAGACAATTGACTGAATACTCTAAGAGTTCTATATGCCGTCTCAGAGACAAATGGCCGGAGACTCCACGAGCCGACAGCAAGCAAATTCATACACAAAGACCTCACAACACGAGACGCAGTTTTAGTTTTGTGAAGTGCTCGTATTGTGAGGTGCTCGTGTTATAAAGTGCTTTTATTGTGAGGTACTCAAGTTGTGAGTTTGCTAGTGTTTCTGGGTGCTCGTTTTGTGAGGTGTGTGTGTTGTGAGATGTTGTTACTGTCTGTTGTTTGTGTTGTGAGTTTTTGTGTTGTGAAGGGCTGAGGTTTTGACTTGCTAGAACTGTGAGATGATTGTGTTGTGATATGCTCATTTTGTGAGGTGCTCGCATTATGAGGGTCTCGTATTGTGAGGTGTTTGTGTTGCCAATTGTTTTTGTTGTGATATTTTGTGTTATTTTGTGTTATTGTGGGTGTTTGTTTTGTGTAGTAAATGTCATGTGAGGTTTTGAGGTGTTTGTGCTATGAGGTTTTAGTGTTGTGGAATGTTTGTGCTCTGAAAATTGTGAGATGTTCGTGTTATTGTGTGTTCGTTTGTGAGATTCTCGTGTTGTGAGGTGATTGTATTGTGAGGTGATCATGTTCTGAGGTTCTCGTGCTGTGATGTGCTTGTGTTGCTAGGTGCTCGAGTTGTTAAGTATTCGTTTTGTGATGTATTTGTGTTGTGAGGTGTTTGCGCTGTCATGTCTTTGTGTTGTGATTTATATTGTGAGCTGTTTGTGATGTGAGGTGCTCGTTTTGTGGGATGCCCGTGATGTGAGGTGCTCGTGATGTGAGGTGCTCGTTTTGTGGGATGCTCGTGATGTGAGGTGCTCGTTTTGTGGGATGCTCGTGATGTGAGGTGCTCGTTTTGTGGGATGCTCGTGATGTGAGGTGCTCGTGATGTGAGGTGCTCGTGATGTGAGGTGCTCGTTTTGTGGGATGCTCGTGATGTGAGGTGCTCGTTTTGTGGGATGCCCGTGATGTGAGGTGCTCGTGATGTGAGGTGCTCGTTTTATGGGATGCTCGTGATGTGAGGTGCTCGTTTTGTGGGATGCTCGTGATGTGAGGTGCTCGTGATGTGAGATCCTTGTGTTGTGAGGTGCTCGTGATGTGAGGTGCTCGTTTTGTGGGATGCTCGTGATGTGATTTCCTCGTGTTGTGAGGTGCTCGTGATGTGAGCGGTTCGTGATGTGAGGTGCCCGTGATGTGAGGTGCTCGTGATGTGAGGTGCTCGTTTTGTGGGATCCTCATGTTGTGAGGTGCTCGTAATGTGAGATTCTCGTGATGTGAGATCCTCGTGATGTGAGGTGCTCGTGATGTGAGGTGCTCGTGATGTGAGATCCTCGTGATGTGAGGTGCTCGTGATGTGAGGTGTTCGTGATGTGAGGTGCTCGTGATGTGAGGTGCTCGTTTTGTGGGATGCTATTGATGTGAGGTGCTCGTGATGTGAGGTGCTCGTGATGTGAGGTGCTCGTTTTGTGGGATGCTCGTGATGTTAGGTGCTCGTGATGTGAGGTTCTCGTGATGTGAGGTACTCGTTTTGTGGGATGCTTGTGATGTGAGGTGCTCGTGATGTGAGGTGCTCGTGATGTGAGGTGCTCGTTTTGTGGGATCCTCGTGTTGTGTGGTGCTCGTGATGTGAGATCCTCGTGATGTGAGGTGCCCGTGATGTGAGGTGCTCGTAATGTGAGGTGCTCGTGATGTGAGGTGCTCGTTTTGTGGGATGCCCGTGATGTGAGGTGCTCGTGATGTGAGGTGCTCGTGATGTGAGATCCTTGTGTTGTGAGGTGCTCGTGATGTGAGAACCTCGTGTTGTGAGGTGTTCATGTTTTGTGATCCTTGTGTTGTGAGGTGCTCGTGATGTGAGATCCTCTAGTTGTGAGGTGCTCGTGATGTGAGGTGCTCATGACGTGAGGTGCTCGTTTTGTGGGATCCTCGTGTTTTGAGGTGCTCGTGATGTGAGGTGCTCATTTTGTGAGATTCTCGTGATGTGAGGTGCTCGTGATGTGAGGTGCTCGTTTTGTGGGATCCTCGTGATGTGAGGTGCTCGTGATGTGAGGTGCTCGTTTTGTGAGATCCTCATGATGTGAGGTGCCCGTGATGTGAGGTGCTCGTGATGTGAGGTGCTCGTGATGTGAAGTGCTTGTGTTGTGAGGTGCTCGTGTTATGAAGTGCTTGTGTTGTGAAGTTCTCGCGTTGTGAGGTGCTTGTGCTGTGAAGTGCGTGTGTTGTGAGGTGCTCGTGTTGTGAGGTGCTCGTGTTGTGAGGTGCTGGTGTTGTGATGTGTTCGTGTTGTGAGGTGCTCGTGTTGTGATGTGCTGGTGTTATGAAGTGCTTGTGTTGTGAGGTGCTCGTGTTGAGAGGTGCTCGTGTTGTGAGGTGCTCGTGTTGTGTGGTGCTGGTGTTGTGAGATGTTCGTGTTATGAGGTGCTCGTGTTGTGAGGTGCTGGTGTTGTGAAGTGCTTGTGTTGTGAGATGTTCGTGTTGTGAGGTGCTCGTGTTGTGAAGTGCTTGTGTTGTGAAGTGCTTGTGTTGTGAAGTGTTTGTGTTGTGAATTGCTTGTGTTGTTAATTGCTTGTGTTGTGTTCGTGTTGTGAGGTGCTCGTGTTGTGAGGTGCTTGTGTTGTGAAGGGCTTGTGTTGTGAGTTGCTCGTGTTGTGAGATGTTCGTGTTGTGAGGTGCTAGTGTTATGAAGTGCTTGTGTTGTGAGATGTTCGTGTTGTGAGGTGCTCGTGTTGTGAGGTGCTCGTGTTGTGAGGTGCTTGTATTGTGAGGTGCTTGTATTGTGAGTAACTCTTGTTATGAAGTGCTCGCATTGTGAGGAACTCTTGTTGTGAGGTGCTTGTATTGTGAGGAACTCTTGTTGTGAGGTGCTTGTATTGTGAGGAACTCTTGTTGTGAGGTGCTTGTATTGTGAGGAACTCTTGTTGTGAGGTGCTTGTATTGTGAGGAACTCTTGTTGTGAGGTGCTCGTATTGTCAGGTGCTCGTATTGTGAGGTGTTTGTGTTGTGATATGCTTGTGTTGTGAGGTGCTTGTGTTGTGAGGTGCTCGTATTGTGAGGTGCGTGTGTTGTGAGGTGCTCGTATTGTGAGGTGCGTGTGTTGTGAGGTGCTCGTATTGTGAGGTGCGTGTGCTGTGAGGTTCTTCTGCTGTGAGGTGCTCGTATTGTGAGGTGCTTGTGTTGTGAGGAACTCATGTTGTGAGCTTCTTGTGTTGTGATGATCTTGTGTTAAGAAGTGCTCGTTTTGTGAGGTGCTTGTTTTGTTAGGTTTGAGATATGTAATGATTAATTGATAGATTAAATGGTGAATATATGGACATACGGAGGAATTCATGAAAGCATGATTGATTTATGGGTGGATGAATGTGTGGATTGATGGATGGATAGATGGATGGAGTGATGGATGAATGGATGGATGGATGTGTATATTGAAGGATGGATAGTTGGTTGGATGGTTGAATTATTTTTTGGGTGGATGGTTGAATGGATTGATGGGTGATAGGATTAAACGATTAATGGATGGATAGAATGATGAATCAACAGATGGATGGATAGATGGATGAATGGATGTAAGATGATATGTTAATAGATGGATGTTAAAACATGTGGAAGGATGGATACATAGATGGATGAAAGGACGGAGGGATGGATGGATGAATGGATGGCTGGACAGATGGATGGATCGATTACGGAATGGGTGGAAGGACGGATGGATGGATGAAGGAACTGATGGATGGATGCATGGGTTTAATAAAAGGGCGGATGGATGATGGATGCATGAATGCACGAAATAATGGATGTACGATGAAGAATGGATGGATGGATGAATGGATGTATGCAAGATGATGGGTGGATGGATGGAATGACCGATGAATGGATGTAAGATGATGGGTGGATGGATGGAATGACCGATGAATGGATAAAAGATGATGAATGGATGCAAGATTATGAATGGATGCAAGATGATGAATGGATGCAAGATGATGAATGGATGCAAGATGATGAATGGATGCAAGATGATGAATGGATGCAAGATGATGAATGGATAAAAGATGATGAATGGATGCAAGATGATGAATGGATGTAAGATGATGAATGGATGCAAGATGATGAATGGATGCAAGATGATGAATGGATGCAAGATGATGAATGGATGCAAGATGATGAATGGATGCAGGATGATGAATGGATAAAAGATGATGAATGGATGCAAGATGATGAATGGATGCAAGATGATGAATGGATGCAAGATGATGAATGGATGCAAGATGATGAATGGATGCAAGATGATGAATGGATAAAAGATGATGAATGGATGCAAGATGATGAATGGATGCAAGATGATGAATGGATGCAAGATGATGAATGGATGTATCGACAAATCTATCGATGTATGGAAGGGTGGAATAATTGGTATATAGATCAATGGATACATAGATTGATGGAAGGACGGAGAGATGGATGCATAGATTGATGGAAGGACGGAGAGATGGATGCATAGATTGATGGAAGGACGGAGAGATGGATACATAGATTGATGGAAGGACGGAGAGATGGATGCATAGATTGATGGAAGGACGGAGAGATGGATGCATAGATTGATGGAAGGACGGAGAGATGGATGCATAGATTGATGGAAGGACGGAGAGATGGATGCATAGATTGATGGAAGGACGGAGAGATGGATGTATAGATTGATTGAAGGACGGAGAGATGGATGCATAGATTGATGGAAGGACGGTGAGATGGATGCATAGATTGATGGAAGGACGGAGAGATGGATGCATAGATTGATGGAAGGACGGAGAGATGGAATATAGATTGATGGAAGGACGGAGAGATGGATGCATAGATTGATGGAAGGACGGAGAGATGGATGCATAGATTGATGGAAGGACGGAGAGATGGATGCATAGATTGATGGAAGGACGGAGAGATGGATGTATAGATTGATGGAAGGACGGAGAGATGGATGCATAGATTGATGGAAGGACGGAGAGATGGATGTATAGATTGATGGAAGGACGGAGAGATGGATGCATAGATTGATGGAAGGACGGAGAGATGGATGCATAGATTGATGGAAGGACGGAGAGATGGATGTTTAGATTGATGGAAGGACGGAGAGATGGATGCATAGATTGATAGAAGGACGGAGAGATGGATGCATAGATTGATGGAAGGACGGAGAGATGGATGTATAGGTGGATGTTTTGATAGATGGGTGGAAGTACGGATGGATTAGTGGGTTTATGGAAGTTTGGATGGATGGATGGATGGGTGGGAGGAAGGAAAGATAGATGGATCGATGGAATTATAATATATCTCTTTCTCTCGTACAATTATTGTTTCTCACAGAAAATATTAAAACCACTGATTGTTTTATTCTCACAACCTTTATTACACAATCAGAAAACTATTCAACTATCCGAATGTCTTATTAAAGAACATTATTGTATTCAAATTGGTTTACAATCTTTTCTTTGTATGTTGTCAAGGACAATGATCTTTGTACTGGAGTTCGGTTTATGGATTGATCACTTCTAGATGAGATCATTTGTTTACAATGTCAATACCTCTACAAATGTGCATACTAGTCAACATTAGTCTGGTACTGTTTTTTTTTTTTAAATTGTAACTTGTAACTTTACAGTCCGACACATTCGTCTTCTGCAAGACATTGTTGGGTATCATGTTGTGTTCACTATTTTATCTTCACTTTATCTAAGAGGAATTATTTAAGATCTATTTATATGGCCTTTTTCGTCTTGTCAGACGGTCTAGTGTAGGCTATTGTTTATTTATTTATTTTATTTAGGTTTTGTTTTTGTCGAACAGCTTCTCTCGTGGCTAATTCTACGTAAACACACACATCCACAGAATGAACAAGTCAAGCCCACTGATCCACAGAGTTTTCCATTCTTTTTCATGAGTCTTTTCTCTTCTAAGTTTTGCCTTAGCAGTCTCAAATTATGTTTATACAATTCCTTGTACATGCTCTCCATGATGTACGATCACTTGCCAGCTGTTCCCAGTCATTTTCACAGATGGAGAAGTCATTCAGAGATTATTTACAGACATCTCTATATCGTAAGTCTTTAAGTCTGCCGATTTGTCTTTTTCCGTGTATTAGTTCACCATATAGTATTTGCTTGGGGATGCGTTTTTCTTCCATTCGCTGGACGTGCCCCAGCCATCTTAGTCTTTGACATGATTGTTGGTGTCTTAGCACGTTGCAGGACAGTTACGTTGGTTATTTTGTCCTGCCATTTGATGTGCATTATTCTGCGGAGACATCGCAGAATCGTGATTTGAGTATGTTGTTCAGGTTTCAGATCCATATAATAATGTGCTAAGCACACACGTTTGATATATTAAGAGTTTGGTCTTCAGTGTTAGTTTCGTATTGTTCCATGCCCTTACTGTGAGTTTGACGAAAGTCATAGCTGCTTTACCAATTCGGCTGTTTATTTCATCAATGTTGACGTTATTGTGGATCTCGGAACTGATTCTAGTGGACAATCTTTTAAAGTGATTAATAGAGGTTTGATGTCGCCTTGACTTAGTGTTACTGTTTTCTGAACACTAATTGACAGTGAGAAAAGGTCGCATGCTTTGTCCAGGTTGTTGATCAGCGATTGTAGGGTGGCTTCACTATGATCGGCTTGGGCTGCATCGTCAGCAAATAAAAGTTCTTTAAGAAGGGCAACATTTGCTTTTGTTTTTGTTCTTAGTCGTGCTAAGTTGACCAGTGAACCATCTGATGTTGTACGAATGTAAATGTCTCCTGAGATGTTTTCGAAGGCATAATTTAGAAGAGCAGCAAAAAAAAATATCCCAGAAAGGGTGGAGGCGAGGACTTATCCCAGTTTCACTCCGTTGTTGACTTCAAAAATCTCCGATGAAAACTCCCATCATAGTGGATTTTAGCATTCATGTTTTCGTGAAAGGACATAATCAGCTTAAGTAATTTAGGTGGGTAGCCTATGCTTTCTAACACCCTGTAGAGCCCATCTCTGTTTACTGAGTCGAAGGCCTATTTGAGATCCACAAAGGCAATATAGCGCGGCATATTTTGTTCCCGGCATAAACTTGTAATTGTCGAAGTGTGAAAAACATGTCTATACTTTGATCCCAAAAACCTATGCTCCTTAAGAAATTGAAAGGTACAAGAAAACGAAGAGTCGTGATTGATGATAAATTTAATGTCACTGTAGGTTGTCTTCAATCAATGTTTCAATCAATTTATTGTTACAATCGGTAGTCTTCAATCATTTGTTCAATGAATGTATTGTTACTGTAGTTTGTCTTCAATCAATATTTCAATCAACTTATTGTCGCTATAGTTGGTCTTCAATCAATATTTCAATCAACTTATTGTCATTTTAGGTAGTTTTCAATCAATGTTTTAATCAATTTATTAAACATCACAATCATCATATGTCTGTTCACATTATTTATCTACTGCGAGTATTTTCTTAGATTCTATCTACATCACTGTATTCTGTGTGACTTTCACCTTATCCTGTAAAGTCCTTCTATCTTAATTTGTGAAATATCGTTTCTATATGATGGCGGTGTTTGTTACAACGTATGTGACAGGCTATGTTAATAGCAGTAACAAGTGGTTCATGCATTTTTTATTCTATTCTATTCTATTCTATTCTATTCTATTCTATTCTATTCTATTCTATTCTATTCATGAAATCAGTTTAATTGCACCAGGGATATCCCTATACCCGCTCCACCGCCCGTCCCAGCATCCCTAGAAGCGTACTCAAACTGATTGCTCCTGAAGGTGTTGTAGATACATCAGTTTCCCACACTGAATCGACCAGACACTTTTCCACCTCCAGGTTCATACGCCTCTCATTGTCCCACTTATAGTTCTCCTCCTTTTTTAAGGAATAAAGATGGTAGATGGTCCTCTTTGTCCAGATTCAAGTCACACTCAGTGCCAGAGCTGCCAGCGAGCTTATCTCTCCATCTCTATGATCCCTGTCAGTGGGAATCATCTTTCTTGTACAGACTACTTCTCCTACTCACCATGTGCTATAGTGGCTGGTGTAGGCGATCATGTCCTTCCAAAACTTTCTAACCACAGTGCATCGTATCAATTCTATGCTTAACTGTTTTCCGTGCCATGACACCATGCTGTCCAGTATCTTCTCTCTTTGTCGTTCGCGATCTATCTTTCACTGTATTCTGCCAGTTATATCCAAATATTCCAACTTTCTACTTCTCATGATAAGTCGCAAAAATTTCAATTCTTTCTTTCTAATATATTTTAGGAGCTCCGTTTTTTATGTTGGCCTCTTTGAGAATTTCCTCGTTGGTCTTTTTAGCTGTCCATTGAACGCTCACATCTCTTCTGATAAATTCCATCTATATGGCATCTAATCCTCTTTTCATTTGTTTGTCTACTGTCCATGATTCACTTCAATAGGACAGAAGTGACTCTATATAGCACCAATTAAAGACTATTTATCATAATCATCATCAAGTACCGCCCTGCTGGCTTAGGTGATCATGTCTCTCCACAACTTTAGATCTCGGCAGCTATTTATCATTTCTGTTGTTGACCTTCTGCCAAGCCATTCTCTTAAGCTGTATGTTGTTTTTTTCTATTTTCTTCCCTCTATCGCTTCGTCCCTCAATTTTTCCGGTTGTTACAATATATTCCAGTTGTTCTCTTCTCATTACATGGCCAAAAAATTATGATTGTTTCTTCCTAATATTGCAAAATTAGCTCTCTTTTTGCTTTGACCTCTCTCAGAACATCTTCATTACTCTTCTTAGCTGTCCATGGTACTCTCAACATTCTTCTGTAAAACCATATTTCTACAGACTCCAGTGATTTTCTTGTCTGTTGTCCTATTGTCCATGATTCTCATCCATATGTTAAGACAGGCTCTACGTAACATTTAAGAACTCTTTTTCTTGTTTCTATTGTCAAAAATGGATTGCATAGTATATTCCTCATTTTTTGGAAAGCTGCTTTTGCCTGAGCCATTCTTAATCTCACCTCATTTGTACATCTTCCGTCTGAGGTTAACAAAGTTCCCAAATGTTTAAATTCATTTACCTGTTTTAATAGTGTTCCCCACTTGTCTTTATTTTGCACTGGGCTGATGTATTTTCTTTGTTGTTACCATTATCTCTGTCTTTTTGCTATTAAGGCTAAGTCCTTAATTTTTGCTTTCTATTCTAGACTATTTATAACTTCCATAAAATAATGAGAGTTGTAAATATCCACAGGTTACTTTAATGAGAGTTATAGATATCCACAATTTATAGTTGAGTGAGCTGTTTTCTTTTTCCTTTCAACACCCTGTGGACCATATGTCTTAAATAAATACTTTCCAAGCAGTTCTGTTTTTTGCCATTCTTTTAAGATCATTCCATGTCTTCCCCATCATCTTCATCTCTGCGTCTATCTGTCTTATCCAAGAATATGTTGGTGTTGCTTTGACTTTTTCCTTCACGATTAAAAGAAAACGGACTTGTCGTTTTGTCCAGGTCTCTTTATCCACTTGTATTTGATTGTATTGGTACTTTTTCATAATTCTAAGTTAACGATTTCGTCCTGTTATTTCCATCCTTTTATTTTGCGCATACATCCATTAATAAAGGTAGTGAGAGCTGTTTGATATACACAAGTTACTGTAGTGAGAGCTGTAGTTATGCAGAAGTTACTGTAGTGAGAAATGTTGATATACACAAGTTACTGTAGTGAGAGCTGTAGACATGAACAAGTTACTCTAGTGAGAGCTGTAGATATAGATAATTTACTGTAGTGAGAGCTGTACATATACTCAAGTTACTGTAGTGAGAGCTGTTTGATATACACAAGTTACTGTAGTGAGAGCTGTAGATATACACACGTTACTGTCGTGAGAGCTGTAGATATACACAAGTTACTGTAGTGAGAGCTGTAGACATGCACAAGTTACTGTAGTGAGAGCAGTAGATATACACAAGTTACTGTAGTGAGAGCTGTAGACATGCACAAGTTACTCTAGTGAGAGCTGTAGATATAGATAATTTACTGTAGTGAGAGCTGTACATATACTCAAGTTACTGTAGTGAGAGCTGTTTGATATACACACGTTACTGTAGTGAGAGCAGTAGATATGCACAAGTTGCTGTAGTGAGAGCTGTAGATATGTACATGTTACTATATTGAGAGCTGTAGATATGCACAAGCTACTATAGTGAGAGCTGTAGATATGCACACGTTAATATAGTGAGAGCTGTAGATATGCACATGTTACTGTATTGAGAGCTGTAGATATGTACACTTTACTATAGTGAGAGCTGTAGATATGCACAAGTTGCTGTAGTGAGAGCTGTAGATATGTACATGTTACTATATTGAGAGCTGTAGATATGCACAAGCTACTATAGTGAGAGCTGTAGATATGCACACGTTAATATAGTGAGAGCTGTAGATATGCACATGTTACTGTATTGAGAGCTGTAGATATGTACACTTTACTATAGTGAGAGCTGTAGATATGCACAAGCTGCTATAGTGAGAGCTGTAGATATGTATACGTTAATATAGTGAGAGCTGTAGATATGCACAAGCTACTATAGTGAGAGCTGTAGAAATGCACATGTTACTACATTGAGAGCTGTAGATATACACAAGCTACTATAGTGAGAGCTGTAGATATGCACATGTTACTATATTGAGAGCTGTAGATATGCACAAGCTACTATAGTGAGAGCTGTAGATATGCACAAGCTACTATAGTGAGAGCTGTAGATATGCACAAGTTACTATAGTGAGAGCTGTAGATATGCACAAGCTATTATAGTGAGAGCTGTAGATATGCACAAGTTACTATAGTGAGAGCTGTAGATATGCACAAGTTACTATAGTGAGAGCTGTAGATATGCACAAGTTACTATAGTGAGAGCTGTAGATATGCACAAGTTACTATAGTGAGAGCTGTAGATATGCACAAGTTACTATAGTGAGAGCTGTAGATATGCCCACATTAATATAGTGAGAGCTGTAGATATGCACAAGTTACTATAGTGAGAGCTGTAGATATGCACAAGCTACTATAGTGAGAGCTGTAGATATGCACAAGCTACTATAGTGAGAGCTGTAGATATGCACAAGTTACTATAGTGAGAGCTGTAGATATGCACAAGCTATTATAGTGAGAGCTGTAGATATGCACAAGTTACTATAGTGAGAGCTGTAGATATGCACAAGTTACTATAGTGAGAGCTGTAGATATGCACAAGTTACTATAGTGAGAGCTGTAGATATGCCCACATTAATATAGTGAGAGCTGTAGATATGCCCACATTAATATAGTGAGAGCTGTAAATATGCACAAGTCGTTGTAGTGAGAACTGTAAACATCCAAAAGCTACAGCCGCGTAACAAGAGCTGTAAATTACCCTAAGCTACAATAATAACAGCTACAGAGTTATTGTAAGCTGGGGCAGCAAGAGCTGTAGATATTCATATTTAAATAGATTCAAATAATCAATTACATTTCGACAGCTGTATCTTCCCCATTTACCTATTTTACTGGACCAATCAAGAATTAGTATTCAGTCTCGTGAATTGTCGTTCAGGCGATGAGAGAATTAATGATAGACAGACACTAGAATTACTTCAGTGAAAGAAATACATAATTGCTCCATTTAATTCACACGACGAAATAATTAATGATAGTCAGCCACTAGAATCACTTCAGTAAGACACGGACATAATTGTTCCTGCGACCTAATGTTACGACCATCGTAGAAGCACAATATCATGTTATGGAATTAATAAACAAATATTACAAACGCTTGAAAGTAACAAACGACTTAGAAATGCTTGGAACTTATCTACAAACTTTAGTAACTATGAATGATTTAAACTCTGGGAACTAGTGAACAATTTACAAACTATAAGAACTAGTGAACAATTTACAAACTATAAGAACTAGTGAACAATTTACAAACTATAAGAACTAGTGAACAATTTACAAACTATAAGAACTAGTGAACAATTTACAAACTATAAGAACTAGTGAACAATTTACAAACTATAAGAACTAGTGGACAATTTACAAACTGTAGGAACTAGTGAACAATTTACAAACTATAAGAACTAGTGAACAATTTACAAACTATAAGAACTAGTGAACAATTTACATAAACTTGAATCTAATGAAGAAATTACAAAATTACACTAGGAACTAATTAATAATTTACAAACTCATGAGACTAATGAACGATTTACAAACACTTGAGACTAATGGACGACATACAAACCATTAGAACTAATGAACAAATAACAACCATTTGGAACTACTGAATACAATTGGTTAAAACATATACACAACTTGGAAACCTCATCACTCACAAAACACATCTAAACATGTCATTTTCGCATACACAAGAAAACGGAAACAAGCCATTTGACTAGAAAATAGAAACAAGCATGTAGACTAGAAAACAGAAACAAGCCAGTAGACTAGAAAACAGAAACAAGCCAGTAGACTGGAAAATAGAAACAAGCCTGTAGACTGGAAAACAGAAACAACCTAGTAGACTAGAAAGCAGAAACAAGCATGTAGACTAGAAAACAGAAACAAGCCAGTAGACTAGAAAAAAGAAAAAAGCCAGTAGACTGGAAAATAGAAACAAGCCTGTAGACTTGAAAACAGAAACAAGCCAGTAGACTAGAAAACAGAAAAAAAGCCAGTAGACTAGAAAACAGAAACAAGCCACTATACAATATAACAGAAACAATCTAGTTGTCTGGAAAACAGAAGCACACTTGTATCACTTCCTGGTTTACTGGAAAATTGGAATATATTTTGCCAGCTTGGATTTTCTGAAAACTTCGGGTATAAATGGAAGTCTGTAGACTTCCTCTCCGTCCTCATAAGAGCGGGCAAGCAGTTTGGCTTCTTCATCATCCAGCTCCTTCAGTTGGTTCACAAGGCCCCGTTCCTTGAGAGTTCCTGGCAAGTGAGAAGCATTGCATCCTGTCAGTACATGTTACACAATAAGGCTAAATAAAAGCGATATCATTTGTTACAGTTGAAACTAAATCACGTGGTGTACCATTATCTCATGAGCATCATTCTTCTACCTTTACTTTTACCCTGTCATAAATGACAACATACTCTGTATGAGAATTTTACTTTCACAGTTTTGATACTTTTATGAACGGTGTTTAGTTCAAGTTTAGTTAGCTGAGCCGTGCTGAAGTCGGATGTGTTGGGCCGAAAGGCGCAAATATCACAGTTATACTGCAAACCACAACACAGCGCAGACACGCCCACTTAACGTCCTTTTAAGGGCGGATGATGAAGAAGAATACTCCTTTAGTCATTGGGCGAACGCCAGCAAACAAGTTAGCTGAGTTTGCCATGTTATCTAGCGTTTGGTTTCTGTTGGCAGGGCCCTGTGCCAGTGAGTACGGGTTCGATCCTGCTTCGGACAATATATAGTTTTTTGTTTTCTTTTCAAATCTTGATTATTTGTGATTTTTGTATAAGTGCCGTAAAAATACATCTTCATCTAAATGATTCGCTGATCTACTGCCTCGAAAGTTTCCCTCTATATTAATATCCATGTATTATTACTTGTCTCCTGCTGAAAAAAGTGACATGATCCGCTAATGGTCAAAACAAACAGTTTCACTTATTGAACAAAACAACACTATTGAACACGTGCATTATATTGAACAGAACACGTGCATTAAATTGAATAGAACACGTGCTATAAACTGAACAGAACACGTGCTATAAATTGAAAAGAAATCATTTTAAATTGAACACAACACATGCTTTAAATTGAACAGAACACGTGCTTTAAATTGAATAATACACATGCTTTAAATTGAACAATACACGTGCTATAAATTGAGTAAAACACGTGCTTTAAATTGAACAGAACACGTGCTTTAAATTGAACAATACACGTGCTATAAATTGAATAAAACACATGCTTTAAATTGAACAAAACACGTGCTTTAAATTGAACAAAACACGTGCTTTATATTGAACAGAACACGTGCTTTAAATTGAACAATACACGTGCTTTAAATTGAATAATACACGTGCTATAAATTGAATAAAACACATGCTTTAAATTGAACAATACACGTGCTATAAATTGAATAATACACATGCTTTAAATTGAACAATACACGTCCTATAAATTGAATAATACACATGCTTTAAATTGAACAATACACGTGCTATAAATTGAATAATACACATGCTTTAAATTGATCAATACACGTGCTATAAATTGAATATAACACATGCTTTAAATTGAACAATACACGTGCTATAAATTGAATAATACACATGCTTTAAATTGAACAATACACGTGCTATAAATTGAATAATACACATGCTTTAAATTGAACAATACACGTGCTATAAATTGAATAAAACACATGCTTTAAATTGAGTAAAACACGCGCTTTAAATTGAACAAAACACACGCTTTAAATTGAAAAAAAAACACGCGCTTTAAATTGAACAAAACACGTGCTTTAAATTGAGTGAAACACGTGCTTTTAATTGAACAGAACACGCGCTTTAAATTGAACAAAACACGCGCTTTAAATTGAACAAAACACATGCTTTAAATTGAGTAAAACACGCGCTTTAAATTGAACAAAACACGCGCTTTAAATTGAACAAAACACATGCTTCAAATTGAGTAAAACACGCGCTTTAAATTGAACAAAACACGCGCTTTAAATTGAACAAAACACATGCTTCAAATTGAGTAAAACACGTGCTTTAAATTGAACAAAACACGCGCTTTAAATTGAACAAAACACATGCATTAAATTGAACAAAACACGTGCTTTAAATTGAGTAAAATAGGTGCTTTAAATTGAACAGAACACATGCTTCAAATTGAGTAAAACACGCGCTTTAAATTGAACAAAACACGCGCTTTAAATTGAACAAAACACGTGCTTCAAATTGAGTAAAACACGTGCTTTAAATTGAACAAAACACGCGCTTTAAATTTAACAGAACACATGCTTTAAATTGAACAAAACACGTGCTTTAAATTGAATAAAACACGTGCTTTAAATTGAACAGAACACATGCTTCAAATTGAACAAAACACGCGCTTTAAATTGAACGAAACACGCGCTTTAAATTGAACAGAACACATGCTTCAAATTGAGTAAAACACGCGCTTTAAATTGAACAAAACACGCGCTTTAAATTGAACAAAACACATGCTTTAAATTGAACAAAACACGTGCTTTAAATTGAGTAAAACACGTGCTTTAAATTGAACAAAACACGTGCTTTAAATTGAACAAAACACGCGCTTTAAATTGAACAAAACACGTGCTTTAAATTGAACAAAACATGTGATTCAAATTGAGTAAAACACGTGCTTTAAATTGAGTAAAACACGTGCTTTAAATTGAACAAAACACGTTCTTTAAATTGAACAAAACACACGCTTTAAATTGAACAAAACACGTGCTTTAAATTGAACAAAACACGTGCATTAAATTGAACAAAACACGTACTTTAAATTGAACAAAACACGTACTTTAAATTGAACAAAACACGTGCTTTAAATTGAACAAAACACGTGCTTTAAATTGAACAAAAAACGTGCTTTAAATTGAACAAAACACGTACTTTAAATTGAACAAAACACATGCTTTAATTTGAACAAAACACGTGCTTTAAATAGAACAAAACACGTACTTTAAATTGAACAAAACACGTGCTTTAAATTGAACAAAACACATGCTTTAAAATGAACAAAACACGTACTTTAAATTGAACAAAACACGTACTTTAAATTGAACAAAACACGTACTTTAAATTGAACAAAACACGTACTTTAAATTGAACAAAACACGTACTTTAAATTGGACAAAACACGTGCTTTAAATTGAACAAAATACGTGCTTTAAATTGAACAAAACACGTGCTTTAAATTGAACAGAACACATGCTTTAAATTGAACAAAACACGTGCTTTAAATTGAACAAAACACGTGCTTTAAATTGAACAAAACACGTACTTTAAATTGAACAAAACACGTGCTTTAAATTGAACAAAACACGTGCTTTAAATTGAACAAAACACGAGCTTTAAATTGAACAAAACACGTACTTTAAATTGAACAAAACACGTGCTTTAAATTGAACAAAACACGTACTTTAAATTGAACAAAACACGTGCTTTAAATTGAACAAAACACGTACTTTAAATTGAACAAAACACGTACTTTAAATTGGACAAAACACGTGCTTTAAATTGAACAAAATACGTGCTTTAAATTGAACAAAACACGTGCTTTAAATTGAACAGAACACATGCTTTAAATTGAACAAAACACGTGCTTTAAATTGAACAAAACACGTGCTTTAAATTGAACAAAACACGTACTTTAAATTGAACAAAACACGTGCTTTAAATTGAACAAAACACGTGCTTTAAATTGAACAAAACACGTACTTTAAATTGAACAAAACACGTGCTTTAAATTGAACAAAACACATGCTTTAAATTGAACAAAACACGTACTTTAAATTGAACAAAACACGTACTTTAAATTGAACAAAACACGTGCTTTAAATTGAACAAAACACGTACTTTAAATTGAACAAAACACGTACTTTAAATTGGACAAAAACACGTTCTTTAAATTGAACAAAACACGTGCTTTAAATTGAACAAAACACGTGCTTTAAATAGAAAAAAACACGTGCTTTAAATTGAACAAAACACATGCTTTAAATTGAACAAAATACGTGCTTTAAATTGAACAAAATACGCGCTTTAAATTGAACAAAACACGTGCTTTAAATTGAACAAAACACGCGCTTTAAATTGAGTAAAACAAGTGCTTTAAATTGAACAAAACACGTGCTTTAAATTGAGTAAAAAACGTGCTTTAAATTGAACAGAACACGTGCTTTAAATTGAGTAAAACACTTGCTTTAAATTGAACAGAACACATGCTTTAAATTGAAATAAACACGTGCTTTAAATTGAACAAAACACATGCTTCAAATTGAGTAAAACACGCGCCTTAAATTGAACAGAACACATGCTTCAAATTGAAAAAAAACGTGCTTTAAATTGAACAAAACACGTGCTTTAAATTGAGTAAAACACGCGCTTTAAATTGAACAGAACACATGCTTCAAATAGAACAAAAAAACGTGCTTTAAATTGAACAAAACACATGCTTCAAATTGAGTAAAACACGCGCTTTAAATTGAACAAAACACGTGCTTTAAATTGAACAAAACACGCGCTTTAAATTGAACAAAACACGTGCTTTAAATTGAACAAAACACGTGATTCAAATTGAGTAAAACACGTGCTTTAAATTGAGTAAAACACGTGCTTTAAATTGAACAAAACACGTTCTTTAAATTGAACAAAACACACGCTTTAAATTGAACAAAACACGTGCTTTAAATTGAACAAAACACGTGCATTAAATTGAACAAAACACGTACTTTAAATTGAACAAAACACGTACTTTAAATTGAACAAAACACGTACTTTAAATTGAACAAAACACGTGCTTTAAATTGAACAAAAAACGTGCTTTAAATTGAACAAAACACGTACTTTAAATTGAACAAAACACGTGCTTTAATTTGAACAAAACACGTGCTTTAAATTGAACAAAACACGTACTTTAAATTGAACAAAACACGTGCTTTAAATTGAACAAAACACATGCTTTAAATTGAACAAAACACGTACTTTAAATTGAACAAAACACGTACTTTAAATTGGACAAAACACGTGCTTTAAATTGAACAAAATACGTGCTTTAAATTGAACAAAACACGTGCTTTAAATTGAACAAAACACGTACTTTAAATTGAACAAAACACGTACTTTAAATTGGACAAAACACGTGCTTTAAATTGAACAAAATACGTACTTTAAATTGAACAAAACACGTGCTTTAAATTGAACAGAACACATGCTTTAAATTGAACAAAACACGTGCTTTAAATTGAACAAAACACGTGCTTTAAATTGAACAAAACACGTACTTTAAATTGAACAAAACACGTGCTTTAAATTGAACAAAACAACTGCTTTAAATTGAACAAAACACGAGCTATAAATTGAACAAAACACGTACTTTAAATTGAACAAAACACGTGCTTTAAATTGAACAAAACACGTACTTTAAATTTAACAAAACACGTGCTATAAATTGAACAAAACACGTGCTTTAAATTGAACAAAACACGTACTTTAAATTGAACAAAACACGTGCTTTAAATTGAACAAAACACATGCTTTAAATTGAACAAAACACGTACTTTAAATTGAAGAAAACACGTACTTTAAATTGAACAAAACACGTGCTTTAAATTGAACAAAACACGTACTTTAAATTGAACAAAACACGTACTTTAAATTGGACAAAAACACGTTCTTTAAATTGAACAAAACACGTGCTTTAAATTGAACAAAACACATGCTTTAAATTGAACAAAATACGTGCTTTAAATTGAACAAAACACGCGCTATAAATTGAACAAAACACGTGCTTTAAATTGAACAAAACACGCGCTTTAAATTGAGTAAAACAAGTGCTTTAAATTGAACAAAACACGTGCTTTAAATTGAGTAAAAAACGTGCTTTAAATTGAACAGAACACGTGCTTTAAATTGAGTAAAACACGTGCTTTAAATTGAACAGAACACATGCTTTAAATTGAACAAAACACGTGCTTTAAATTGAACAAAACACATGCTTCAAATTGAGTACAACACGCGCCTTAAATTGAACAGAACACATGCTTTAAATTGAAAAAAACACGTGCTTTAAATTGAACAAAACACGTGCTTTAAATTGAGTAAAACACGCGCTTTAAATTGAACAGAACACATGCTTCAAATAGAACAAAAAACGTGCTTTAAATTGAACAAAACACATGCTTCAAATTGAGTAAAACACGCGCTTTAAATTGAACAGAACACATGCTTTAAATTGAACAAAACACATGCTTTAAATTGAACAAAACACTTGCTTTAAATTGAGTAAAACACGTGCTTTAAATTGAACAGAACACATGCTTTAAATTGAACAAAACACGTGCTTTAAATTGAACAAAACACGCGCTTTAAATTGAACAAAACACGCGCTTTAAATTGAACAAAACACGCGCTTTAAATTGAACAAAACACGCGCTTTAAATTGAACAGAACACGCGCTTTAATTTGAACAAAACAAGCGCTTTAAATTGAACAAAACACGCGCTTTAAATTAAACAAAACACGTGCTTTAAATTGAACAGAATACGCGCTTTAAATTGAACAGAACACGCGCTTTAAATTGAGTAAAACACGCGCTAGAAATTGAACAAAACACTTGCTTTAAATTGAACAAAACACGCGCTTTAAATTGAACAAAACACGCGCTTTAAATTGAACAAAACACGCGCTTTAAATTGAACAAAACACGCGCTTTAAATTGAACAGAACACGCGCTTTAAATTGAACAAAACACGTGCTTTAAATTGAGTAAAACAAGCGCTTTAAATTGAACAGAACACATGCTTCAAATTGAACAAAACACGTGCTTTAAATTGAACAAAAACACATGCTTCAAATTGAGTAAAACACGTGCTTTAAATTGAGTAAAACACGTGCTTTAAATTGAACAGAACACATGCTTTAAATTGAACAAAACACGTGCTTTATATTGAACAAAACACGCGCTTTAAATTGAACAAAACACGCGATTTAAATTGAACAAAACACGCGCTTTAAATTGAACAGAACACGCGCTTTAAATTGAACAAAACAAGCGCTTTAAATTGAACAAATAACGCGCTTTAAATTGAACAAAACACGCGCTTTAATTTGAACAGAACACGCGCGTTTAATTGAACAGAACACGCGCTTTAAATTGAACAAAACACGCGCTTTAAATTGAACAGAACACGCGCTTTAAATTGAACAAAACAAGCGCTTTAAATTGAACAAAACACGTACTTTAAATTGAACAAAACACGCGCTTTAATTTGAACAGAACACGCGCTTTAAATTGAACAGAACACGCGCTTTAAATTGAGTAAAACACGCGCTATAAATTGAACAAAACACGCGCTTTAAATTGAACAAAACACGCGCTTTAAATTGAACAAAACACGCGCTTTAAATTGAACAAAACACGCGCTTTAAATTGAACAGAACACGCACTTTAAATTGAACAAAACACGTGCTTTAAATTGAGTAAAACACGTGCTTTAAATTGAACAAAACACGTGCTTTAAATTGAGTAAAACACGTGCTTTAAATTGAATAAAACACGTGCTTTAAATTGAACAAAACACGCGCTTTAAATTGAACAAAACACGTGCTTTGAATTGAACAAAACACGCGCTTTAAATTGAACAAAACACGCGCTTTAAATTGAACAGAACACATGCTTTAAATTGAACAAAACACGTGCTTTAAATTGAGTAAAACACGTGCTTTAAATTGAACAAAATACGTGCTTTAAATTGAGTAAAACACGTGCTTTAAATTGAGTAAAACACGTGCTTTAAATTGAACAAAACACGTTCTTTAAATTGAACAAAACACGTGCTTTAAATTGAACAAAACACGTGCTTTAAATTGAACAAAACACGCGCTTTAAATTGAACAAAACACGCGCTTTAAATTGAACAAAACACGCGCTTTAAATTGAACAAAACACGCGCTTTAAATTGAACAGAACACGCGCTTTAAATTGAACAAAACACGTGCTTTAAATTGAGTAAAACAAGCGCTTTAAATTGAACAGAAACACATGCTTCAAATTGAACAAAACACGTGCTTTAAATTGAACAAAAACACATGCTTCAAATTGAGTAAAACACGTGCTTTAAATTGAGTAAAACACGTGCTTTAAATTGAACAGAACACATGCTTTAAATTGAACAAAACACGTGCTTTATATTGAACAAAACACGCGCTTTAAATTGAACAAAACACGCGCTTTAAATTGAACAAAACACGCGCTTTAAATTGAACAGAACACGCGCTTTAAATTGAACAAAACAAGCGCTTTAAATTGAACAAAACAAGCGCTTTAAATTGAACAAAACACGCGCTTTAATTGAACAGAACACGCGCTTTAAATTGAACAGAACACGCGCTTTAAATTGAACAGAACACATGCTTCAAGTTGAACAAAACACGTGCTTTAAATTGAACAAAACACGCGCTTTAAATTGAACAAAACACGCGCTTTAAATTGAACAAAACACGTGCTCTAAATTGAACAAAACACGCGCTTTAAATTGAACAGAACACATGCTTTAAATTGAGTAAAACACGTGCTTTAAATTGAACAGAACACATGCTTTAAATTGAACAAAACACGTGCTTTAAATTGAGTAAAACACGCGCTTTAAATTGAACAGAACACATGCTTTAAATTGAGTAAAACACGTGCTTTAAATTGAACAGAACACATGCTTTAAATTGAACAAAACACGTACTTTAAATTGAACAAAACACGTACTTTAACTTGAACAAAACACGTGCTTTAAATTGAACAAAACACGTACTTTAAATTGAACAAAACACGTACTTTAAATTGGACAAAACACGTGCTTTAAATTGAACAAAATACGTGCTTTAAATTGAACAAAACACGTGCTTTAAATTGAACAGAACACATGCTTTAAATTGAACAAAACACGCGCTTTAAATTGAACAAAACACGTGCTTTAAATTGAACAAAACACGTACTTTAAATTGAACAAAACACGTACTTTAAATTGAACAAAACACGTGCTTTAAATTGAACAAAACACGTGCTTTAAATTGAACAATACACGTACTTTAAATTGAACAAAACACGTGCTTTAAATTGAACAAAACACGCGCTTTAAATTGAACAGAACACGCGCTTTAAATTGAACAAAACACGTGCTTTAAATTGAGTAAAACAAGCGCTTTAAATTGAACAGAACACATGCTTCAAATTGAACAAAACACGTGCTTTAAATTGAACAGAACACATGCTTCAAATTGAGTAAAACACGTGCTTTAAATTGAGTAAAACGCGTGCTTTAAATTGAACAGAACACATGCTTTAAATTGAACAAAACACGTGCTTTATATTGAACAAAACACGCGCTTTAAATTGAACAAAACACGCGCTTTAAATTGAACAAAACACGTACTTTAAATTGAACAAAACACGCGCTTTAAATTGAACAGAACACGCGCTTTAAATTGAACAAAACAAGCGCTTTAAATTGAACAAAACACGTGCTTTAAATTGAACAAATCACGCGCTTTAAATTGAACAAAACACGCGCTTTAAATTGAACAAAACACGCGCTTTAAATTGAACAAAACACGCGCTTTAAATTGAACAGAACACGCACTTTAAATTGAACAAAACACGTGCTTTAAATTGAGTAAAACACGAGCTTTAAATTGAACAAAACACGTGCTGTAAATTGAGTAAAACACGTGCTTTAAATTGAGTAAAACACGTGCTTTAAATTGAACAAAACACGTTCTTTAAATTGAACAAAACACGTGCTTTAAATTGAACAAAACACGTGCTTTAAACTGAACAAAACACGTGCTTTAAATTGAACGAACAAAACACGTACTTTAAATTGAACAAAACACGTACTTTAAATTGAACAAAACACGTACTTTAAATTGAACAAAACACGTGCTTTAAATTGAACAAAACACGTGCTTTAAATTGAACAAAACACATGCTTTAAATTGAACAAAACACGTACTTTAAATTGAACAAAACACGTGCTTTAATTTGAACAAAACACGTACTTTAAATTGAACAAAACACGTACTCTAAATTGAACAAAACACGTGCTTTAAATTGAACAAAACACATGCTTTAAATTGAACAAAACACGTACTTTAAATTGAACAAAACACGTACTTTAAATTGAACAAAACACGTGCTTTAAATTGAACAAAACACGTACTTTAATTTGAACAAAACACGTACTTTAAATTGGACAAAACACGTTCTTTAAATTGAACAAAACACGTGCTTTAAATTGAACAAAACACGTGCTTTAAATTGAACAAAACACGTGCTTTAAATTGAACAAAACACGTGCTTTAAATTGAACAAAACACGTGCTTTAAATTGAAGAAAACACGTACTTTAAATTGAAGAAAACACGTACTTTAAATTGAACAAAACACGTACTTTAAATTGAACAAAACACGTACTTTAAATTGAACAAAACACGTACTTTAAATTGAACAAAACACGTGCTACAAATCTATCTCATGTTTGATTCAATCATCATCATCTAGATTATCCTTGAAGGAACCTTATTCACATGAAAGTTACTCTAAAGTTATGATTATGGAAGTTCCCGGTGTCACTGCAAATGAATATTAAAATCCATAATTGCATAACCGTCCGTGCCAGTGGAATCATCAGAATTAATATCTCATCTCCCAAACAAAGAATGGTAGCTGCAGTCCCCATCATAGCAGTCACAGCACATGCCAAAAGACATAAGGCCAAACTACACACAAAATTGAACGCAGACATCTGTTTCCCTTCATACGATATCATCATTCATCGTAAACAATTGAAATATGAAAACATGATCAAAACAGATGAAAGGCACAGCTCACAGTGGGCATAAAGAACTTAACTCAGTAGCTCCGGCAACAAGCCGAACTTGGAATATGAGGAAACTGCAACAAGGAACACTTTTCAGAGACAGGCATTAGAAGTTCCTACCGCCTATCCGCCAAATTGACCGGTATTCCAATGATGACGTATACTGCAATCAACACAGAACACACTATTGCGCACACTGTAGAGGATTTCAGATCACATGCACGTAATTCCCCTCACCGGGGAAGATCCCAACAGTGCAACTTTCTATCTATACATTTATCGGCATTGGAATGAAAGAACGAACCATCTTTCCGGCAAAAAAACGTAACAGTGAACGCTGACTCAAACATGAACGCGGAAGTCCACTCTAAAGTTGTATATGTCCAGTGTCTGTAGCAGTCAATCCCAGCCAATCTGCGATATCTTTCACTAATCTTCTAGATCTTTCTCTCCCTCGTTCACCTTGAACTATGTTCCCCCTCCCTCCGCAAATCTCCCCATAATTATCTTCTCTAAGATATTGTGTCTTTTCTCATGAGAAAAATATTTTATTTTTTTCTGGTTTTAATGATCTTCATCAAACAGTTTTCTGGATTTTAGGTTCCTGCGAAGCAGACATGTTTGTTCTTTTCTTCGTGCATGGCATTGTAGGCATATTAAAAACATAGAACCTGCATTCATATTCATTGATATATTGTTCAGCTAATTTGTCACTTATGCTTCACAGACACATGTTGACATGGGATAAAATACAGACAGACTGAGTGATTAAACATGTTTTTTAGAATAGCATTTCAGATCGTTCCTTGTGATGAAGAGCCTACAAAACAAAGTCTAAAAACAACTGACCTGGTATTGTGTTGTCCAGGAAACAAGCAAAAAAGCCGCTGACGAAGGAAGGGTTGGATAGCAGCGCTTTGAAGAGATTATTGACTTCGGTGTTACCTGTCAGTAGAGGTGGAACATGGCGTTAGGTTTTGTCAATAGAGCGGGGAGAAGTGACGTCAGGTATTGTCCGATGAAGGCAGAAGTGACGTCAGGTATCGTCAATAGAAAGAGGGGATGGCGTCAGGTATTGTCTACAGAGGGTGGGAATTGACATAAAGCATTGGAATAGAAGGGGAAGTGACGTCATTTATTGTCAAAAACGGATGGAAGTGACGTCATGTTTTGTCAACGGAAGGAAGAAGTGACACCTTGTATTGTGAATAGAGCTATGTCATCATCATCATCAAGAGGCGTGTAATTAGCTTTGTCTTGGAAGTAAAAAATCATCACCAGTCGAAAGCCAGACAGGATATGGGAAACCAATGGAGGAGACACGGGAAAACGAGGATTAAGTGGAAGGGGTAACTGCCCACATGATAAGGGGTAGATACAACCTGAAAGAGATTATAACCAACTACACGTGTATACCAACTGTTGCATATGTCCATCCATAATGGGGTGATACAGATTTACGACTCAACACATCTGTATACACAAATCACCTATATCACTCAACTCACTGGTATAACATAACTCATCTATATAACTCAACTCACCTGTATCAAAAAACTCGCCTGTATCATTCAACTCACCTGTATAAAAGAACACACTGGTATCACCCAACTCACCTGTATCATTCAACTCACCTGTATAACACAACACAGTGGTATCACCCAACTCAACTGTATCACACATCTCTTCTGTATCACTCAACCCACCAATATCACCCAACTCACTTGTATCACCCAACCAACCTGCATCATTTAAAAAACATGTATTAGTCAACACACTTATATTGCTCAATTCACCTATATTACTCAACCCACCTGTTTCACTTAATTCACCTGTATCACTCAACACAACTGTATAACTCAACCCACCTCTATCACACAACTCACATTTACCACTCAACTTACCTGTATCACTCAACTCACCTATGCCACTCAAATCACCTGTATCACTCAACTCACCTGTATCACTCAACACATCTCTATCACTCAACTCACCTGTATCTATCGCTGTAGGATTGTTCCCAACCCAGTACGGCATCATCATACCCACCAAGAGCGAGCTGCCAATAATGGCCAGATTTCTCGTAGAATTCAAGTCAACAAACTGTCAATAGAAGCCAAATTCACCCATTACACTTCTATCTGTTTATAAATGGTGAGAGTAAGAAATGACATCACAGTACATAACTGGGGTAATATGAAGAAGGAAACATCATGTACGTGAAAAGAGACGATAGACAAAGACGAAAGAAACATCAAAAGAAATAATTACTCAATATATTTAGCGATGCATGTAACAAGATAATTAATAAACTATGGTTGAGACATGAAGATGGTAAAAAAAAGTAAAGTACGCCCGTCACGCCAAGTGGCGTTTAGGGAAATATGGTGTTAGTGACCCGTCACGCCAAGTGGCGTATAGGGAAATATGGTGTTAGTGACCCGTCACGCCAAGTGGCGTATAGGGAAATATGGTGTTAGTGACACGTCACGCCAAGTGGCGTATAGGGAAATATGGTGTTAGTGACCCGTCACGCCAAGTGGCGTATAGGGAAATATGGTGTTAGTGACCCTATATTTTACAGACCTTCAGCACATGATTTTTGGGGTAATGTGGTCAGTATTACGCACAAGAAGATGGTAACAAACTGTAAAATAAATTCAGAAATAGATGTTGCTTAAAATGTATTTAAAGAACACACGCTGATCCCATTAAAGTTATCATTATGGTGTGTTTGTTAAGCCCGCTCGAGACCAACAGCAGAGGGCAGCAGCGATGAATCCAAGTGATGATTTAAGGTTAGGTAGGGATGTGCATGTGTCCTCAGATGCAAGAAATATACTTTGAATGAAATGGAATGAATTTAAGACTAATGCTGAAATATGTGATATGGCTATGCAAGCATTTAGCTCGTCTGCTAATAAGAAAAGAAGATGGACATGTGTCGGACATGGATCTAGGAGAAACGCCCAGAGAAATACTAAGCAGCTCTCAAATGAGAAACATCCGGTCAGAAGAAAAGCGGATGATCTCGAAAACACTGAAATGAAACTTAACAAAAGAGACAAGGTTGGCAGACATAAACTCACTCTCTATAATCGAACAGCTCACCCAGAATAGAGACATATGACGGGAGACTCTACGAGCCATTTGAGTTGGCTAACTGGAAGGATCAAGAATAGAGACAAATGAGGACTGACTTTATGAGTCCTCTGTGCGTCTAACGGTAGTGGAAGGATCAAGAATAGAGACAAATGAGGACTGACTTTATGAGTCCTCTGTGCGTCTAACGGTAGTGGAAGGATCAATAATCAAGTAGAGATAAGAAAACCTGATGGCGTTCCGAGCCTGAGATGGAATAAAGTAGGAATCGACGGTGGGTGGTGCAAGTACAAAGGAGTGGTTAATGAGACGGAGATTGTTATAAACAGCGAGGTACTGTATCAATAGGTCTACATGCTCACTTTAAACTCGGGACAACGAAGATCTTTCTAAAGTTCGTCAAACATGGCCGGTGCAACAATGTTAGTTGAGAACGGTATGGATAGAGAGGTGGAAAACACAGATAGAAAGAGAGAGAGAGATAGAGCGAGAGAGAGAGAGAGAGAGAGAGAGAGAGAGAAAACACAGATAGAAAGAGAGAGAGAGTGAGAAAACACAGATAGAAAGAGAGAGAGAGAGAGAGAAAACACAGATAGAAAGAGAGAGAGAGAGAGAGAGAAAACACAGATAGAAAGAGAGAGAGAGAGAAAACACAGATAGAAAGAGAGAGAGAGAGAGAGAGAAAACACAGATAGAAAGAGTGAGAGAGAGAGAGAAAACACAGATAGAAAGAGAGATAGAGAGAGAAAAAAACACAGATAGAAAGAGAGAGAGAGAGAGAAAAAAAAACACAGATAGAAAGAGAGAGAGAGAGAGAGAGAAAAAACACAGATAGAAAGAAAGAGAGAGAGAGAAAAAAAACACAAATAGAGAGAGAGAGAGAGAAAACACAGATAGAAAGAGAGAGAGAGAGAGAAAACACAGATAGAAAGAGAGAGAGAGAGAAAACACAGATAGAAAGAGAGGTGGAAAACCAGCCATTGGAAGTGGTAGGAAAAGTAACAGAAGGAGTATCTAAAAATAGAACTGTTGACACTATAGATGAGAAAGGGTGGGGAAGAGAGCAGTAGATTAGCGCCTTGTAATTGTAGACTAGAGACGCTTGTCAAGACCAAATAATTGGAAGCTGTCTGGGGGAAGAGAGCAGTAGATTAGCGCCTTGTAATTGTAGACTAGAGACGCTTGTCAAGACCAAATAATTGGAAGCTGTCTGCTAATTCGGGGAAGAGAAGTGGTGGCCACAGTGTATCAAATAGCTAGTTATTATCACGGTCGTCATGAACTGAGCAGACACACGATCCAAATATTTTTTTAGTTTTTTTCCTGGACCCTAGATGCAAGAACAATAAGAAAAATAAGCTCTACTGAGATTAAATGTGTCAGACGAATGACAGGAAGCAGTCTGAGATATACGTTCAGAAATGAAGAACTGAAGAAAAAAAGCTAGTAATAGCCCCCGCCATAGAATATATACAGAAACAATATATAAAATGGTTTGGTCACGTGACAAGGCAGAGTAATCAAAGCACAACACAATGAGCCCTCAATAAACGTCGCGAGAACAGCAGACACTAAAGGTCGACCGCGAAAAATATGGATCGATGGAATATTAGAAGCACTAGGAAACATAGCAGCAGCAGAGGCGAACAGAAGAGCAAAAGACCGCAAATTATATCTCCCCTCGACGCTGAAAGGGAAAAGAGTGAGGAAAGTAGCAGAGGAAGAGGGAGAAGAATAAAAAGAGGAAACATAAGAAAATAAAAAAACTGATATAATCTGACAGAGTATGTGAAGTAAATATGATGCTTCCGGTGCACACGACACAACGAACGAAAAGACAAACGACCTTGGTGCACACAAACATATACATGCGCACACAGAATACATGTACCTGGAGATATGACAGCACTATTCCAATAAACATGCCGTTAATGGCGATGGAAGTTGCGCCCAGCACAGAGTATGGTATTGTGATGAAGAAGGCGCCAAATTTACCAACTATAGCGAAGATGATGTAGATCAGACCACAAACTTGAAACACACTTCGACTTGCAACCTGTATCGGAAGATTGTAAAATGTTATCAAAGTATAACATTTACTGAAGTGTTCCTGAATGTTATCAAATTCAATCCATCACTATGGTCATGTAGAATTTTATCCATACTAATTTTTATTAGAGACTTCAAGACTGAACAAATATCAAGAGATGTTTACATATTGATTGGAATAAAAATTATCTCACGTGATTAGACATCTTTAGTAACATGCTAATTTATAACTTATACACTCGCATGTTCAATGAAGTTATATCATTTTAGCACCGATAAATCGTTCCTCATAATTACAAGATGTAGCATTTATTATTGACTGGGGTGCATGGCTTGGAGAGACAAATGATAGAGGGGATAGATTGATAGATTGGGCAAGGACACATGAAATGATTATAAGTAACACGTTGTTCAAACAGCACTCTCGGCGACTATGGGCATGGCAAAGGATAGCAGGGTAGAGTTCTGCCCTACCAAAGGAGGAGTAAGACGTCTCCTTTCCTCCGCTAGTCTTCGGGACCCTCTTGGGGAAGGTGGAGCTCCCGTTTAGCCCCCCTATCAGGCTTATGTGAAGCCATTGGAGCAGGTTGTGGATGGTGTTGTGGGAGCAGCCGACAAGTAGTGCCGGTTATGGTACCCATACCGCAATGGCAGGCAGAGGATCTCATGTATAGAGACAATGGCTGCGATCTCCGATTAGTACAGTCACTGCCAAGAAGGAAGGAATGGCAAACGACCTTCTTATATTGCCTGGAATAATCATGACAAACCACAGCTTTATATTTACAGCTAACGACGTTAATGGGGACTTCGCAGCCACCTCGTCCGGTAGGGAGCGTCCTGTGCTACAGGTGACACCCGATCGTCATCATGCTACTGTATGCAAGATCAAAAATAAAGAGACACTAGCAATAGGAACTTGGAACATTAGATCAGCATTCCAGGTTGGAAAACTAGAAAACATCAGTCAAGTAATGAAGAGAATGAAATTGAACATCTTGGGACTATGTGAAATGAGATGGAAATGAGCAGGATTACTACAAGGCGATAGTAGAAATGTAATTTACTCTGGCGGAACCACACACGAAAGAGGAGTAGGCATCATGTTATATAGAGAAAGAAGCAAAACAGTGAAAGGATTTATCATACAGAATTCTGCTAGTAAAATTGAGAGGTAGACCAATGGATATCAACATAATTCATGTTTATGCACCAACAAGTAATAGCGAAGAAGAAGACATTGACACTTTTTATGAAGAGCTAGAGGTGACCATGGAACAGTGTAAATCCCAAGAAATAACTATTATATTAGGGGATTTCAATGCAAAGGTAGGAACAGCTAAAGTTCAAAATGTGACTGGGGGCATGGCCTTGGAGAGACGAATGATAGAGGGGATAGTTTGATAGATTGGGCAGACACATGTAATGATTATAGATAACACCTTGTTCAAACAACACCCTAGGTGACTATGGACATGGCAAAGCCCAGACAAAAAAGTGCACAATCAAATTGATTTTATACTAGTACAGAGAAGATTCAGGAATGGGCTAACATCTGTTAAAACAAGGCCAGGAGCAGATTGCAATAGTGACCATGTACCAGTAGTTGGAAAGATAATAATAAAACTGCGGAAGGCACAGAAATCACCAAGAAATATAAAATTAGAACTAGATATGCTAAGAGTAGATAAACATATGAGTGATAAGTACAGCACGATAATACAAAATAGATATAATGCTATTGAGAAAATACAGAACATCCAGGAGCAGTGGGAAATGCTCAAACAATCGATTCAACAAACATCAAAAAAAGTAATACCAGTGGCTAAAAGAATCAGCAAAAAGAAATGGATGACAGAAGAAATATTACAACTGAAGGACGAAAGAAGAAAACATAAGAAAACAAGAACGGACATACACAATTGTGCACAAAGGGATCCAAAACAAGTGCAGAGAAGCAAAGGAAGGATGGTTAAAACAGAAATGTGAAGAAATGGAAAAACAACAAAAGAAAGACTCAACATTTATGCACAATCAGTTAAAAATGAATTAACAGGAAGAAAAGAAGTCAAAGTTTCAGGATGTGTGAAATGAAAAGAAGGAAATATAATAATGGGACAGGAGAAGACAATGGAAATATGGACAGAATATATCAGTCAACTCTATGATGACGAAAAACTAGAATTAAACAATTTAAATGAAGACACAGGACCACCAATAATGCAGAGTGAAGTGGAGGACGCAATTCAACACATGAAAAGAGGCAAAGCTCCAGGTCCTGACAATATAACAATCGAAGAGATAAATTCATTAGGAGAGCTGGGAGTACAAGGCATAACAAAAGAACTCAATGAGATATATAACACTGGACACATACCCGAGGATCTACTAAAATCTATCTTTGTAGCCATACCGAAGGAGTCAGGCGCCACTGATTATGAAGACCATCGCACTATTAGTCTCATGAGCTATATGACTAAAATATTACTAAGAATCATGTGTGACGTGTAAAGAACAAAATAAAGCCAGAAATAAGTGAGGAACAATGTGGATTTGTGGAAGGAAAGGGCATCAATCATTCAATATACATCTTAAGAACATTGATAGAAAGATCTATAGAAGTAAAGAAAGATCTATATATGTGCTTTATTGACTACACGAAAGCATTTGACAAAGTAAAGCACGTGGAAATAATAAATATGCTGGAGAAATTAAACATTAATGGCAAGGATCTGCGAATCATAAAAAATCGTGTACTGGCAACAAATAGCAGCTATACGAGTTAACAACCAAAAAGAACAATTTCAATTTAGAAAACAATGAGTCAGACAAGGCTGTGTTCTGTCGCCGGATTTGTTTTCACTTTGCAGCGAATATATTATGAGATCAATAGTAGACAAAAAAGGAACTGAAGTTAACGGTCACAACATAAATAATTTACGATATGCGGATGACACAGTCTTAATAGCAAAGACAGAGAATGATCTACAAGAAATGATAAATATAATAGTAAAAGAAAGCAAAAAGAAAGGTCTCAGTCTGAATACTAAGAAAACATAAGTAATGGTTATATCGAAGAAACAATCATCACCATCATGGAGCATAAAAATAAACAAGACAAATCTGAAACAAGTGCAACGTTTGAAATACTTGGGCACAGTGATAACATCAGATGGAAGATGCAACACAGAAATAAAAAGCAGAATAGCTCAGGCCAAAATAGCATTTCAGAAAATGAAAAATATCTTATGCAACAAATCTATGTCAATAGAAATGAGAAAGAGAGTTCATCGATGCTATGTAGAACCAATTCTAGCCATTGGAAGCGTATCATGGACAATAGACAAACAAATGAAAAGACGTTTAGACTCCACAGACATGGGATTTCTCAGAAGAATGTTGAAAGTTCCCTGGACAGCTAAAAAGACCATTGAGAAAGCTCTCAAAGAGGCCAAAACAAAAAGGGAGCTTTAAAAAACATCAGAAAGAAGCAATCAACATTTTTTGGGCACATCATGAGAAGAGGAAAGTTGGAATACTTGGTTACAACTGGCCAAATAAAAGGAAGAGAGATCGTGGACGACAAAGAGAGAAAATACTGGATAGCTTGGTGTCATGGCATGGAAAACAGTCAACAACAGAACTGATTCGATGCACTGTAGATAGAAGATTGTTGAAACACATGATCGCCAACGCAACCGGTACGGCACATGATGATGATGATGAGTGTTTATACTTCTTTGTTACAGAATGTAGTACTGTAATTCATAGCTACATAATGTAGCATTGTACTTCATACAAACAGCATGTAGCATTGTACTTCATAGATACAGGATGTAGCATTTCACTTCATAGTTACCGAATGTAGTTATGTACTTCATTGTTACAGAATGTAGCATATTATTTATTTGAAACAGCATGTAGCATTGTACTTCATAGTTACACAATATAGTATTGTACTTCAATGTTGCAGAAATTAATATTGTATTTTTTCTAACAAAATTCAACATTGTACTTCATAGTTACAGATTCATTCTACCTCACAGTAACAATTCGGATGATTCCAATGGCACGGGCGGTTGAGCAATTATGGATTTTAATTCGTTTCTAGTTTTACCGGTGAAACCATAACCATAAATAACCATAGTTACATATTATGCCACTGTACTTCATCAGCACACACTGTAGCATTGTACTTCATAGTTACAGATTGTAGCACGGTATTTCAAAGCTACAGTTTGTATTATTGCATATTATTGATACAGAATGTAGCGATAGCAACCTCAAGTGGTGAGTGTCCATTATATTGTTTTTTCCTTACCAACCACAAACGTACTGGTAAAGTAAACGGCGGTGAAACTGATACACTTATATTGCAGTTGTAGTAGCGTGAGCAATTCGAACAAAATAAAACAAGGAGCGAGGGGAAACAAGAGTGAAAGAGATCAACAAGTTAACGATCTTGGAGTCGTTACCAGACTAAGCGGAATGGAGGCGTTACTAGCTGTAATAATCTTGCGGAGACTAAGCGGAATGGAGGCGTTACTAGCTGTAGTAATCTTGCGGAGATTAAGCGGAATGGAGGCGTTACTAGCTGTAATAATCTTGCGGAGACTAAGCGGAATGGAGGCGTTACTAGCTGTAGTAATCTTGCGGAGATTAAGCGGAATGGAGGCGTTACTAGCTGTAGTAATCTTGCGGAGATTAAGAGGAATGGAGGCGTTACTAGCTGTAGTAATCTTGCGGAGACTAAGCGGAATGGAGGCGTTACTAGCTGTAATAATCTTGCGGAGACTAAGCGGAATGGAGGCGTTACTAACTGTAGTAATCTTGCGGAGATTAAGCGGAATGGAGACGTTACTAGCTGTAATAATCTTGCGGAGATTAAGCGGAATGGAGGCGTTACTAGCTGTAATAATCTTGCGGAGATTAAGCGGAATGGAGGCGTTACTAGCTGTAATAATCTTGCGGAGACTAAGCGGAATGGAGGCGTTACTAGCTGTAGTAATCTTGCGGAGATAAGCGGAATGGAGGCGTTACTAGCTGTAATAATCTTGCGGAGACTAAGCGGAATGGAGACGTTACTAGCTGTAATAATCTGCGGAGACTAAGCGGAATTACTAGCTGTAATAATCTTGCGGAGACTAAGCGGAATGGAGACGTTACTAGCTGTAATAATCTTGCGGAGACTAAGCGGAATGGAGGCGTTACTAGCTGTAATAATCTTGCGGAGACTAAGCGGAATGGAGGCGTTACTAGCTGTAATAATCTTGCGGAGACTAAGCGGAATGGAGGCGTTACTAGCTGTAATAATCTTGCGGAGACTAAGCGGAATGGAGGCGTTACTAGCTGTAATAATCTTGCGGAGACTAAGCGGAATGGAGACGTTACTAGCTGTAATAATCTTGCGGAGACTAAGCGGAATGGAGGCGTTACTAGCTGTAATATTCTTGCGGAGACTAAGCGGAATGGAGGCGTTACTAGCTGTAATAATCTTGCGGAGACTAAGCGGAATGGAGGCGTTACTAGCTGTAATAATCTTGCGGAGACTAAGCGGAATGGAGGCGTTACTAGCTGTAATAATCTTGCGGAGACTAAGCGGAATGGAGGCGTTACTAGCTGTAATAATCTTGCGGAGACTAAGCGGAATGGAGGCGTTACTAGCTGTAATAATCTTGCGGAGACTAAGCGGAATGGAGGCGTTACTAGCTGTAATAATCTTGCGGAGACTAAGCGGAATGGAGGCGTTACTAGCTGTAATAATCTTGCGGAGACTAAGCGGAATGGAGACGTTACTAGCTGTAATAATCTTGCGGAGACTAAGCGGAATGGAGACGTTACTAGCTGTAATAATCTTGCGGAGACTAAGCGGAATGGAGACGTTACTAGCAGTAATAATCTTGCGGAGACTAAGCGGAATGGAGACGTTACTAGCTGTAATAATCTTGCGGAGACTAAGCGGAATGGAGACGTTACTAGCTGTAATAATCTTGCGGAGACTAAGCGGAATGGAGGCGTTACTAGCTGTAATAATCTTGCGGAGACTAAGCGGAATGGAGACGTTACTAGCTGTAATAATCTTGCGGAGACTAAGCGGAATGGAGACGTTACTAGCTGTAATAATCTTGCGGAGACTAAGCGGAATGGAGACGTTACTAGCTGTAATAATCTTGCGGAGACTAAGCGGAATGGAGACGTTACTAGCTGTAATAATCTTGCGGAGACTAAGCGGAATGGAGACGTTACTAGCTGTATAATCTTGCGGAGACTAAGCGGAATGGAGACGTTACTAGCTGTAGTAATCTTGCGGAGACTAAGCGGAATGGAGACGTTACTAGCTGTAATAATCTTGCGGAGACTAAGCGGAATGGAGACGTTACTAGCTGTAATAATCTTGCGGAGACTAAGCGGAATGGAGACGTTACTAGCTGTAATAATCTTGCGGAGACTTAAGCGGAATGGAGTTACTACTGTAATAATCTTGCGGAATAAGCGGAGAGGCGTTACTAGCTGTAATAATCTTGCGGAGACTAAGCGGAATGGAGGCGTTACTAGCTGTAATAATCTTGCGGAGACTATAAGCGGAATGGAGGCGTTACTAGCTGTAATAATCTTGCGGAGACTAAGCGGAATGGAGGCGTTACTAGCTGTAATAATCTTGCGGAGACTAAGCGGAATGGAGGCGTTACTAGCTGTAATAATCTTGCGGAGACTAAGCGGAATGGAGGCGTTACTAGCTGTAATAATCTTGCGGAGGCTAAGCGGAATGGAGGCGCTAGCTGTAATAATCTTGCGGAGACTAAGCGGAATGGAGGCGTTACTAGCTGTAATAATCTTGCGGAGACTAAACGGAATGGACAGTGAGAAAGACGGAAGATCCACACGTGTGTCGTCACACACTTTGACTGAGAGATCGTCCAGTGACCCCGTAGATGTTAGACGTCAACAACAGAGAGAGAGAGAGAGAGAGAGAGAGAGAGAGAGAGAGAGAGAGAGAGAAAGCGTAGATCTCAGGGAAGTAGGCTCGTTGGATGTAAGGGACTGAACTAACGGAGGTTCTAAGAGCAGAAGACATCCTCTGATGTTCAGCGGTGGTAGACGATGAGTTCTCTCTGATGTGCAGAGACAGTGAGAGATCAAAAGATTTCTGGGAGAGAACCTGCGTCTGTTAAGGAGATCAATGGCAGCCTTGTCTTGGTAGCTGATATAAGTGATAGGAGTGATTGACGAATGTTGTCAAAACACCTCATGAAATAAGTGATTAACGGGCAATCGGTAAAATGGGGAGATAGTCCTGGGATTGAAGGCCGGAGTTCCCAGGACTGACCACGCCAGTTACCCAGGACGCCCAAGAAATTAGGAGGGGCGTATCTAGCAACAAAACCACTAAATGTGATTTTATTGACTTATACTTTTAGAGGCACATTCTTTAACACTGGAGAAAATGTAGAGTTAATCGGAAGTTTTGGAAGTTGCCAGTAGAACTGTAGACATATTAGAATAGAAATAGAAGAAGTTAGAGACTTTCTGAACCACTGGAGCTATTATATTTCTGAAGATGAGAGATACTTCAAGAGATTCCATAACTTTCCTAGGGACAGAATGGGTATGCAGTTCTAAATGAATTAATTAGATCGTCAAGGGAGCGTTACATAGAATCCCAGTTACAAAAACGTCTATATTGGCGTTAGGCTAGGTATTGTAAGACGTCATGAATAATGTAGAATAGAAGTGCATTGCTGACTGTGTATGGAGAATGTTGTCGAGTCATGAGGTAAGAAATAATAAACACTGATGTAATCTTGTTACAACGATTGTGAGTTTGTCAGTTCAAATGATTGTGCTAATGCACTGTAAGAGAAATCTTATCAGATTTATTATTTTTTCAGCTCACTACCAGGAGAAGAATAATGAGCCACATTCAAGTCAAATAACCAGGCAAGTCATGTCAAGAGAAGGCAAGATAAAATAATAGAAAACTGCCATACAGTGCCATGAGACCTACAATTGAAATGAACGGAGAGTGACCAAATTACCCTTGTCAGTTTGATGGCTCCAATGTTCCCACTGTACGAGAGAGTTGCGTGACAACATCCCATTGATCCGGACAACATGCTCATCAGGCCCTCTACAGCGATACCCCTGTTGAAGGCGTAGGTGGGTGGAGGTGGAACACGGACAGTCCGGGCACAGGCGCTGTAGTCCCCAATGGAGTCCAGGACCGATATGATGGTGCCTACGAAGAAGCTGCTGAACCCGGACACACTAAACGACAGTGATGTAATTTTTCCTACAATGAGATGGATATTAATTTGTTTTTAATTTCATTTCTGCATTTATCCCTACTTGGAAGAAGGGATTTATTGATTAAATAATAGAATATGATATCACACACACACACAGAGAGAGAGAGAGAGAGAGAGAGAGAGAGAGAGAGAGAGAGAGAGAGAGAAATGCGTGCCACATTACTTTATGCTGGAGCAAAGTACTGAACAAAACGTGTCCGGTGTGAAATTAGCATAATTCACGTTGTGTCGTAGATTCCAGCAAGCTGTGATAGTTGCTCCATTAACGCACATACATCCGACCTCGACGTAGTATATTTGAAGGGGGATGGGCACATATAAAGCTGGCTCATGAGTCCTGCTCATTTTCTTTTTCTCTTCTGGACGGGCTTATCCTAGCCTTCCTCCATCATTCGTGCCCACCAACCCCCAATCCGAGATTATTGACTCACGGCGTTGTGCTGAGATAAGTATTAATATTTCCTGTCTGTTTGTCTATTATTAGTCTTTACTGTCCTGTTTCTGATGAAGACCTTTGCCGAAACGTGGTACATCGTTTTGTCTCTCTACAGGTTCAGCTGCCTAATACCATTTGATGTTTATGTTCCTCCTATACCTGAGCAGTAGATCTGACTCCTCTCATCGACCTTGACTTCGTCATCTGTTTCATCAATCATCATGTGCCGTATCGGTTGGCGTTGGCGATCATGTCATTCCATAATCTTCTATCCACAGTGCATCGTATGAGTTCTGTTGTTGACTTTTTCCATGCCATGATACCAAGCTATCCAGTATTTTCTCTCTTTGTCATCCGCGATCTCTCTTTCCTTTTATTTTGCTAGTTGTTACAAAGTATTTCAACTTTCCTCTTCTCATAATGTGCCAAAAAACGTTGATTGCTTCGTTCTGATGTTTTTTAAGAGCTCCATTTTTGTGTTGGCCTCTTTGAGAACTTCCTCACTTGACTTTTTAGCTGTCCAGGGAACTTTCAACATTCTTCTGAGAATCCCATCAATGTGGCCTCTAATCGTCTTTTCATTTGTTTGCCTATTGTCCATGATTCGCTTCCATAGGTCAGAATTAGTTCTATATAGCACCGATGAACTCTCTTTCTCATTTCTATTGACATAGATTTGTTGCATAAGATATTTTTTTTTTTTTGAAATGTTTTTTGGCCTGAGCTATTCTGCTTTTTATTTCTGTGTTGCATCTTCCATCTGATGTTATCACTGCGCCCAAGTATTTCAAACGTTGCACTTGTTTCAGATTTGTCTTGTTTATTTTTATGCCGCATGATGGTGATGATTGTTTCTTTGATATAACCATTACTTCTGTTTTCTTACTATTCAGACTGAGTGAGACCTTTCTTGTTCCTTTCTTTTACTATTATATTTATCATTTCTTGTAGATCATTCTCTGTCTCTGCTATTAAGACTGTGTCATCCGCATATCGTAAATTATTTATGTTGTGACCGTTGACTTCAATTCCTTTTTTGTCTACTATTGATCTCATAATATGTTCGCTGTAAAGTGAAAACAAATCCCATGACAGAACACAGCCCTGTCTGACTCCTTGTTTTATATATTGGAATTGTCCTGTTTGGTTGTTAATTCGTATAGCTGCTGTTTGTTGCCAGTACATGTTTTTTATGATTCGCAGATCCTTACCATCAATGTTTAATTTCTCCAGCATATTAATTATTTCCACATGCTTTACTTTGTCAAATGCTTTCGTGTAGTCTATAAAGCACATATATAGATCGTTCTTTACTATAGATCTTTCTATCAATGTTAAGATGTCTATTGCATTATTGGTGCCCTTTCCTTCCACAAATCCACATTGTTCCTCACTTATTTGTGATTTTATTTTGTTCCTTACGCGTCTCATGATTATTCTTAGTAATATTTAAGTCATGTGGCTCATGAGACTAATAGTGCGATGGTCTTCACAATCAGTGGCTCCTGATTTCTTCGGTATGGCTACAAAGATAGATTTTAGTAGATCTTCAGGTATGTGTCCAGTGTTATATATGTCATTGAGTAGTTTTGTTATGACTTGTACTCCCTTCTCTCCTAATGAATTTATCTCTTCGATTGTTATATTGTCAGGACCTGGAGCTTTGCCTCTTTTCATGTGTTGAATTGCGTCCTCCACTTCACTCTGCATTATTGGTGGTCCTGTGTCTTCATTTAAATTGTTTAATTCTGGTATTTCATCATCATAGAGTTGACTGATATATTCTGTCCATCTTTCCATTGTCTTCTCCAGTCCCATTATTATATTTCCTTGCTTTCATTTCACACATCCTGAAACTTTGACTTTATGTCTTCCTGTTAATTCAATTTTAACTGATTGAGCATAAATTTTGAGTCTTTCTTTTTTGTTTTTCCATTTCTTCACATTTCTGTTTTAACCATCCTTCCTTTGCTTCTCTGCACTTGTTTTGGATCTCTTTGTGAAATATTTTGTATGCCCGTTCTTTTTTCTTATGTTTTCTTCTTTCGTCCATCAGTTGTAATATTTTTTCTGTCATCCATTTTTTTTTGCTGATTCTTTTAGTCACTGGTATTACTTTTTTTATGTTTGTTGAATCGATTATGTGAGCATTCCCCACTGCTCCTGGATGTCCTGTATTGTCATCAATAGCATTATATCTATTTTGTATTATCGTGCTGTACTTATCACTCATCTGTTTATCTACTCTTAGCATATCTAGTTCTAATTTTATATTTATTTGTGATTTCTGTGCCTTCTGTAGTTTTATTCATATCTTTCTAACTAATGGTACATGGTCACTATTGCAATCTGCTCCTGCCCTTGTTTTAACAGATGTTAGCCCATTCCTGAATCTTCTCTGTGCCAGTATAAAATCAATTTGATTGTGCACTTTTTGTCTGGGCTTTGCCATGTCCATAGTCGCCTAGGGTGTTGTTTGAACAAGGTGTTATCTATAATAATTTCATGTGTCTTTGCCCAACCTATCAACCTATCCCCTCTATCATTCGTCTCTCCAAGGCTATGCCCCCAAGTCACATTTTGCACTTTAGCTGTTCCTACCTTTGCATTGAAATCCCCTAATAAAATAGTTATTTCTTGGGATTTACACTGTTCCATGGTCGTCTCTAGCTTATTGTAAAGGTTGTCAATGTCTTCTTCTTCGCTAATACTTGTTGGTGCATAAACCTGAATTATGTTGATATCCATTGGTCTACCTCTCAATGTTACGTCAACTGTTTAGTCAGCAACATCCATTGAAGACAGACTTCAAATGCATTCAGCAAACATTGTTAAGCAGTCTAGGGTTAGCTGTATAAAAAACAGAACCAACAAAATGTAATTGACAGAACTGACTTGAAATTAAGATTTTAGACATCAACACATCTCCTATACACGAGGAAAATTCCAAACTCCGAGTGAATTCCCAAGAGAGCTCCGAATTGTTGCTCTAGTAAAGGCCTGTATTTTTGTGTAGTCAATCAAATACTCGATCTGAGTCATAAAATTAGTGTTGGTAAATGTCTTGCTGTAGACAATGTTCGTCTAGCCACTGATTTTTCTAGATATTAATCATCATCATTGAGTGCCGTCTAGGCGTCGAAATTTGGCTGCCAAAGAGTGCCATTCCGCTCTGTCTCTTGTTTTGATCATGCAGGTTGTAATAGGATGACTTTACATCGTTTAATCTTGCTCGTCGATGGTAGTCTTGGTCTCACTCTACCTCTTTTACCTTGTATTTTCTTCTCAAGATTACTTTTAGTAGCCTGCTGTGTCTTTCCCCAAAAATCTCATTTTTATTGTTTGAATTATGTTTATAGAAGTTCTCATTTCACTTTTAGTTTTTTTTTTAATTTTCATCATTTGTTTTCTTTTCTCACCATTCGAATCTTTTCATTCTTCTATAAATCATCATTTCAAAGTCTCCAATTGTCTGCTCTGTTTACTTATTTGATGTCTTTGTTTGTGCACTATACATTAAAGTTTTGTAATTGTAGCATTTTGCTATTCGTAGTTTTAGTTCTGATGTTCTTTGTTTTGATGTCAGTATATTTCTTGTGTTGTTAAATTAGCAGAGGGTAGCCAAATAACCTAAGGTGGTTGGGATTACAATAGCTGCCCCAACATCCCCCATCAAGATAATACGTGAACGGTAAACCTTCTATCACTTTAATATGTTTTATATATACCTTTGATAGCATCATTTAAGACATGGGCGACATCCCACCCTTTACAATCCGGCTGCATTCACGCACCCATCTTTCATCGATTAATCAATTTTGTGTCAATTTCTATCTTTGCCACCCACACTCCCACCTAAAATTACTGAGAATAAAACAAAATTACCAACGATTCATTTTAATCCAGCCTAAATGAAAAAAATCCAACACAAATTTTATTAACATACTCTAATATATCATATTTGCTTCTTATATTTATCGACCAGGATTTTTATTATATATCTTTACCACACTTCACTTTCCAGGACTAAAATCTATCTATCGACTGACCTTTCGAGCCGTAGCCGGCCCATAGGTCGTAGACCAAGATACTCCTCTTATCTAAAATTTATACTAGCAGTTTTCAATTCTTTTAAAGATATTTTATCAAATCTCGCCATTTGTCTCTGTTCTTTGCAAGCAGCTCTATCTCATTGAGGGAGCCGATTCCTGCTGCTCTTGCCTCTCTCATCAATGTTCTTCTCTGTGTCTTTCTGGATCTTCCTCTTTTTGTCTTACCTGTTGTTACCCACATGAGGGCTTGCTTTGCTATTCGGTAATATCTCTTCTCATCACATGTCCAACATATGACCATCGTCTTTTCCTTATCACTGAAGATATTAGTGGTTGCTTGGCGATTTCTCAAACTACATTCACTACGATTCAATTTAAAAAGTCATATAACCATTATTTAAAATATCAATCAGCTTTGAGTCATTTATCACAGTTTACAACCCCGAAACCGCCATCATCACAACCCGGCCATTCCTCTGATAATATTCCGCGTCCTAAAAACCCACTAGATGCCATTAATGTACAGTAATTTTTAAAGTCAGCCACTCACCTATGAACCGGCAATATTATATTCTTCTTAGCTATTTATCGTTCACTCTATACCCCCTCCGCGGCCCCCATAAATAACAGTCACCCCCTAAGGACTCATCGACAGTCACTAACATACAAAGAAAAAAAATCAGTCGGTTAACTATGGTACAGCTATTACATTTTACCACCCCCATTCAGCCACGCCTACACCCAACCAACCCTCTGATACCATTCCGCCACCTGTAAACTCTAATTAAAATTATTTCAAATACTAATTTTAAAAAATCAATCGGACATCTATGAATCAACGATATTTTTAAAAATTGTAAATCGCAACAATTACCTCCCCTTTTACAACACTTTTTCCATTTTCATGTTTATCTCTCTTGTTGTGTTCATCATGCCTAAATCCAGTGTCTCCCCGTCCCTTGTTATAGAGCTGTGATGTTAATTCTTTATATTATCTTTGTATTCTCTTTGACATCACATCACATTTATAGTTGACACAACGTTAATCACGGCAGACTATTTTTCTGAATACATAAATCATAATCAAGTTTATTGACTTCTATTAATTCTTGGCACGTGATATAATAATATATAGTCTATGCACTTCTTGAATAACGTTCTTAATTATGGACGTCTCTGAGACAATCGTCGGTGGATATGATCTGTCCACAAGTGCATATCTTACATTCAACATTTAATCTCTATATCAATTTACTTACGATAAGAAATATGAAACACAGTTCTTGGAATCTTGAATCACAATTTCACAACAACTAAATTCATATTGTTCTGTTATTTACTTATAACCTTTCACGATGGCTCAATTAATTGCTTATATGTTCATTATTTACTTGTCAACTAACTCAAAGATTTCTAACTACTTGAATCTTGTGTCTACTACTTGGATAATTCTAACTTTACTTGAAGATTACTAACTACTCTTCCTGACTAAACTTTGTTAGCTAAACGTATTGTTCCTAAACTTCTAAACTTCCGAGCCTAACTAGCTGGCGCAACTTTCTAATCTCTTTCTAACGATCTTTCTTCTGCTGTTTTTCCTGTTCTAGTTTTCTCTGACTACATTTCTTCTAGTTCTTCCTGTTGTTCCTAAACCTCTAGCTTGAACTGTTAAAAACCTATTGTGTCGAAGTTTAAATACTCCAACATCATTTGGCGTATGGAATTTCTTTAGCCAATGAAATTGCTGCAGTCGTTGCGAAGTGACAATTTGCAACCTTTTTTGCCAATCAATTCTCACAACGATGATTCCACCGCCAAATTTCATCTTAGCATTGTGACTTACAGATCAACTTATGTACAAGACTTGACCGTTCCGTGACTTGAGTTTCAAAATTGTCAAAACAAACTGTTTTTGAACATCCTACCCTATGGTCAGTTTTGACCTCTCTAAGTTTCAAAATAATTATTATTTCATGACTTTGACCTGTCCTGATTGTTATTTGTCAAAACTATTTATCAGACGGCCAAAGTCATGCGATCAATAAATGCTCTTATTTATCCCCATTTTCAAAGCAACCTGCGTGAAAATCTGCGTGGAAATTTCCATTCCAACAACTGATCATGTCCAGTACTCATTCTGAACCTTTCTACATTAGCTTTGTCCCTACCCCCCTATGAAATTTCTATTTTATTAACTTGTTATGTGCAGTATAATTCTACCTTGACTTCCTCCCCACTTCTGTGTCCACTACCCAATATGAACTTTACGTTATCCAGTAATTTGTATTCTGTTCAGCTGGAAAATTTCCAATCTCTAAACTTGTTATCCTGTCCTAAATACTGATGATCGCTATCATATGTTGACTATACTGCAATAGTCTATTAATAAATGGGTGCCGGGTTAATTTGCCTGCCCCATGCTTTCATTAGCTTACTCTGTTACACCCTCTCCTCCCTCATCTAGCACCTATTTTCAATCGGGGCCGATATCAATTTTAAGGTCTCAAATTTAAACCACATCCATCAAATATACATTTTAAGATTGAGTGGAATGTACTAAGCTCAGTGTTTCTTTATTTGTGATTGCTGCAACATTTCAAAGATTAGTAGTAAAATGTCACTTTGAGATGACAATAAACAGCTGCCTGTCATTTATCCCACACAATCTGGATAACTTCAAGAAACGGTTCAAGTTCTGTACAGAATACAATGACGTCTATTCCGCTCTAACTTAAAACAAACCCGGTGAACATTTATTTATTTACGATTGAATTGTAAAGGTTTCTTACCAGGATATGGGAAAATGAACCAATCAGTTTCTTCTATCACGTGTGTCCTGGCGTCAGTCCTGGCGAAGTATTCTTTTTTTGTAGGATCGTTGCTTAGAGCACCAGCCTCGGTCAGAATTGCACTCAGGATCCAGCCAAACATTATACTTAAGAGGACCTTCGATATACAAGAAGGTAGGTAAGTCAGAGTTCATTATTATCTGGATCAATGTGTGTACGTTATAGTGTATGGTGGCTCTAGAGCTATAACGATAGTGGCGAAAATAATAAGTTGTAGAAAGTATTAAGAGAAGTACTAATTCGGACACACAAGGATATGAATGTAGGTAAACATTGGAGATATGTTTCGGAATCTAGTCAGATTGGCAGTGACGATAAAGTTAAGTTTTAATTGATACGGGTATTTGTCAACTGATAGATTCAGTAGACGTGTGGGATTTGTTTGGAATTGTTAGACATTTGTGTTGTGAGGTGTTTGTGTTGTGAGATGTTTGCGTTTTGAGGTGTTTGTGTTGTGTGGTGTTTGTGTTGTGAGGTGTTTGTGATGTGAGGTATTTGTTTTGTGACGCGTTTGATTGTGAGCTGCTCGTGTTGTGAAAAAAAATGTAAAGTAAAGTACCCCCGCCACGCAGAGTGGCGTATAGGGAAATGGTGTTAATGACCATAAATTTTACAGACCTTCAGAGCATGATTTTTGGGGTAATGTGGTCGATATTACGCCCGTGCCGCTTTACTTTCCCAGAAAAAATGCGGTACCCATTTAAGGCTGGGTGAATCCGGAAGCCGTCGATTAGGATTGAACCCTACCTCTTGTCTTTTGTGGTCCAGTTTACTAGCCACTGAGCTATCGCGGCTCCGCTCGTGTTGTGAGGTGTTTGTATTTTTAGGTGTTTGTGAGGTGGTTGTGTTGTGATGAGCTTCTGTTGTGAGGTGTTTGTGTTGTGTGGTCCTCGTATTGTGAGGTGGTTGTGTTATGAAGTGCATGTTCTGTGATGTACTTGTATTGTGAGGTGTCCTTTGGTGTGAGGTGCTTGTGTTGTGAGGTGCTTGTGTTCTTAGGTGCTTGTGGTGTGAGGTGCTTGTGTTGTGAGGTGCTTGTGTTGTGAAGTGCATGTGGTGTGAGGTGCTTGTGTTGTGAGGTGCTTGTGGTGTGAGGTCCTCGTGTTGTGAGGTGCTTGTGTTCTTAGGTGCTTGCGGTGTGAGGTGCTTGTGCTGTGAGGTGCTTGTGTTGTGATGCGCTTGTATTGTGAGGTACTTGTGTTGTGAGGTGTTTGTTATGTGAGGTGCTTGTGTTGTGAGGTGCTTGTGTTGTGAAGTTCTTGTGTTGTGAGGTGCTTGTGTTGTGAAGTGCTTGTGGTGTGAGGTGCATATTTTGTGAAGTTCTTGTGTTGTGAGGTGATTGTGTTGTGAAGTGCCTGTAGTGTGAGGTGCTTATTTTGTGATGTGATTGTGGTGTGAGGTGTTTGTATTGTGAATCGTTTGTGTTGTGGGGTGCTTGTGGTATGAGGTGCTTGTGTTGTGAGGAGCTTCTGTTTTGAGGTGCTTGTGTTGTGAGGAGCTTCTGTTGTAAGGTGCTTGTGACTTGAGGTGCTTGTGCCTTGAGGCGCTTGCGTTGGGAAGTGCATGTGGTGTGATGTGCGTATGCCTTCAGGTGCATGTGTTGTGAGGTGCTTGTGTCTTTAGGTGCATGTGTTGTGAAGTGCGTGTGGTGTGAGGTGCTTGTGTTGTGAAGTGCATGTGGTGTGAGGTGCTTGTGTTGTCAAGTGCATGTGGTGTGAGGTGCTTCTGTTGTGAAGTGCATGTTGTGTGAGGTGCTTGTGTTGTGATGTACATGTGGTGTGAGGTGCTTGTGTTGTGAAGTGCATGTGGTGTGAGGTGCTTCTGTTGTGAAGTGCTTGTGTTATGCGGTGCTTGTGCCTTGAGGTGCTTGTGTTGTGATGTGTATGTGGTGTGAGGTGCTTGTGTTGTGAAGTGCATGTGGTGTGATGTGTTTGTGTTGTGAAGTGCATGTGGTGTGAGGTGCTTGTGTTGTGAGGTGCTTGCATTGTGAAGTGCATGTGCTGTGAGGTGATTGTGTTGTGATGTACATGTTATGTGAGGTGATTGTGTTGTGAAGTGCATGTGTTGTGAAGTGCATGTGTTGTGATGTGCTTGTGTTATGAAGTGCATGTGGTGTGAGATGTTTGTGATGTGAAGTGCATGTGGTGTGAGGTGCTTGTGTTCTGATGTACATGTGGTGTGAGGTGCTTGTGTTGTGAAGTGCATGTTGTGTGAGTTACTTGTGCTACGAAGTGCATGCGTTATGAGGTGCTTGTTCCTTGAGGTGCTTGTGTTGCGAAGTGCATGTGGTGTGAGGTGCTTGTGTTGTGAAGTGCATGTGGTGTGAGGTTTTTGTGTTGTGTATTGCATGTGGTGTGAGGTGCTTGTGTTGTGAGGTTCTTGCGTTGTGAAGTACATGTGGTGTGAGGTGATTGTGTTGTGAAGTGCATGTTGTTTGGGGTGCTTGTGTTGTGAGGTGCATGTGGAGTGAAGTACTTGTGTTGTGAAATGCATGTGGTGTGAGGTGCTTGTGTGGTGAAGTGCATGTGGTGTGAGGTGCTTGTGTTGTGAAGTGCTGTGGTGTGAGGTGCTTGTGTTGCGATATGCATGTGGTATGAGGTGCTTGTGTTGTGAAGTGCATATGGTGTGAGGTGCTTGTGCTGTGAAGTGCATGTGGTGTGAGGTGCTTGTTTTGTGAAGTGCATGTGGTGTGAGGTGCCTGTGTTGTGAAGTGCATATGGTGTTAGGTGCTTGTGCTGTGACGTGCATGTGGTGTGAGGTGCTTATGACTTGATGTGCTTGTGTTATGAAAATCATGTAGTGTGAGAAGCTTGTGTTATGAAGTGCATTTTGTGTGAGGTGCTTGTGTTGTAAAGTGCAAGTGGTATAAGGTGTTGTGTTGTAAAGTGCAAGTACAGTGAGGTGCTTGTGTTATGAAGTGAATGTGATGTGAGGTGCTTGTGTTGTGAGGTGCTTGTGTTGTGAAGTGCATGTGGTGTGATGTGCTTTTTGTGTTATGTACATGTCGCTTGATGTGCTTGTGTTGTGATGTACATGTTGTGTGAGGTGCTTGTGTTGTGAAGTGCATGTGGTGTGAGGTGCTTGTGTTGTGAAGTGCATGTGTTGTGAGGCGCTTGTGCCTTGAGGTAATTGGGTTGTGAAGTGCATGTGGTGTGAGGTGTTTGTGTTGTGAAGTGCATGTGGTGTGAGTTGCTTGAGTTGTGTAGTGCATGTATTGTTATGTGCTTGTGTTGTGGAGTGCATGTGGTGTGAGGTGCTTGTGTTGAGAAGTGCATGTGGTGTGACGTGATTGTGTTGGGATGTACATGTGGTGTGGGGTGCTTGTGTTGTGAAGTGCATGTGGTGTGAGGCGCTTGTATTGTGATGTGCATGTGGTGTGAGGTGCTTGTGTTGTGAAGTGCATGTTGTGTGAGGTGCTTGTTTTGTAAAGTGCATGTGGTGTGAGGTGCTTTTTTGTGAAGTGCATGTTGTGTGTGGTGTTTTTTTTGTGAATTGCATGTCGTATGAGGTGCTTGTGTTGTGAAGTGCATGTGGTGTGAGGTGCTTGTGCTGTGAAGTGCATGTGGTGTGAGGAGGTGCTGATGACTTGATGTGCTTGTGTTGTGAAGTGCATGTGGTGTGAGATGCTTGTGTTTTGAAGTGCATGTGGTGTGAGATGCTTGTGTTGTGAAGTTCATGTGGTTTGAGGTGCTTGTGTTGTGAGGTGCATGTTGTGTGAGATGCTTGTGTTGTGAAGTGCATGTGGTGTGAGATGCTTGTGTTGTGAGGTGCTTGTGTTGTGAATTGCATGTGGTGTGAGGTGTTTGTGTTGTGAAGTGCATGTGGTGTGAGGTGCTTGTTTTGTGAAATACATGTTGTGTGAGGTGTTTGTGTTGTGAAGTGCATGTGGTGTGAGGTGCTTGTGTTGTGAAGTGCATGTGGTGTGACGTGCTTGTGATGTGAAGAGCATGTGGTGTGACGTGCTTGTGTTGTGAAGTGCATGTGGTGTGAGATGCTTGTGTTGTGAAGTGCATGTGGTGTGAGGTGCTTGTGTTGTGAAGTGCATGTGGTGTGAGATGTTTGTGATTTGAAGTGTTAGTGCAGTTTTTTAAAGTTTCAATTGTGATCGTTTAGTTTTCAATGAAAAAACTAAATTTTTTAATTACAAAAATATACATTATAAAGTGATAATTAAAGCAGATACTAACAGAGAAAGATTGATGGAAGGGGAACCTTATTATGTGGAAGCCTTTACGTGGACTCCAAAATGGTATCGGTGTTTGCTTTTTGGCCAGGTAGAACGACAAAACAAATATCACCACAAATGTTCTGAAAGACAAAATGTACTGGAGATTATTAAAATAAAATGACAAATATAAATGTGGCCCTACATCATCGTGTTTAGATGTACAGCATGGGAATACAAATAAATAATCACATGTATAATTAAAATGATGATTATAATCACAGTGATTGTTATATTATTATTTACCGGTATATGGGGAGAGGCGGCGGGAACAGTTGGAGGCTGTGCATGAAAAGTGTTCCTAGTTGCAGATTCCTCATATTACAAGTCGCGTGTCTGTGTTAGTCACCTCTAGTGACTCGGGCAGATGGTGCTCGTAAACCTGGGAGGGCCGTCCATCTAAGGGCAGAATCCCCCTACAGAAAAGATCATCTGCTGCCTTGCAAGAAGATTGGGAACAATCAAAGGCTAAGGAAAGCAAACCAGAACAAAATGCTGGGTGAAATCGGATGCACTCGGCCACTGGCGCAGAACACAGTGCAACGTTTTAACATGTATTCAATCGGAGTGGATTTAACAGGCATAAACAGACAGCTGTCTTCGTGTGAGAGTCTGGAGTCCTACTGTGATTGAGTCCTGATCGCAGAGAGAAATTATTATTGATTTTTCGTATTGGTTCAACTGTTAATGTTTTAAACCCCAGAGGAAAATTTTCGTTAGACATCTTTGGTAAAAGACCTAGAGCAAAGCCAAACGTGATAAAGGAGATCAGGAGACGATGGAAGGTCGACGAGTAGTGATAGACAACAGTGGTATAGACAACAGTGGTATAGACACCAGTGGTATAGACAACAATGGTATAGACAACAGTGGTATAGACACCAGTGGTATAGACAACAGTGGTATAGACAACAGTGGTATAGACACCAGTGGTATAGACAACAGTGGTATAGACAACAGTGGTATAGACAACAGTGGTATAGACACCAGTGGTATAGACAACAGTGGTATAGACACCAGTGGTATAGACACCAGTGGTATAGACAACAGTGGTATAGACAACAGTGGTATAGACAACAGTGGTATAGACAACAGTGGTATAGACACCAGTGGTATAGACAACAGTGGTATAGACACAGTGGTATAGACAACAGTGGTATAGACAACAGTGGTATAGACACCAGTGGTATAGACAACAGTGGTATAGACAACAGTGGTATAGACACCAGTGGTATAGACAACAGTGGTATAGACACCAGTGGTATAGACACCAGTGTATAGACAACAGTTGTATAGACACCAGTGGTATAGACACAGTGTATAGACACCAGTGGTATAGACAACAGTGGTATAGACACCAGTGGTATAGACAACAGTGTATAGACACCAGTGGTATAGACAACAGTGGTATAGACACCAGTGGTATAGACACCAGTTGTATAGACAACCAGTGGTATAGACAACAGTGGTATAGACACCAGTGGTATAGACAACAGTTGTATAGACAACAAGGTATAGACACCAGTTGTATAGACAACAGTTGTATAGACACCAGTGGTATAGACAACAGTTGTATAGACACCAGTAGTATAGACACCAGTTGTATAGACAACAGTTGTATAGACACCAGTGGTATAGACACCAGTTGTATAGACACCAGTTGTATAGACACAGTTGTATAGACACCAGTTGTATAGACAACAGTTGTATAGACACCAGTGGTATAGACAACAATGGTATAGACACCAGTAGTATAGACAACAATGGTATAGACACCAGTGGTATAGACAAGTGTTGTATAGACACCAGTGGTATAGACAACAGTGGTATAGACACAGTTGTATAGACAACAGTTGTATAGACAACAGTGTATAGACAACAGTGTATAGACAACAGTGGTATAGACAACAGTGTATAGACAACAGTGGTATAGAAACAGTGGTATAGACAACAGTTGTATAGACACAGTGGTATAGACACAGTGGTATAGACAACAGTTGTATAGACAACAGTGGTATAGACAACAGTGGTATAGACAACAGTTGTATAGACAACAGTGGTATAGACAACAGTGGTATAGACACCAGTTGTATAGACAACAGTGGTATAGACAACAGTGGTATAGACACAGTGGTATAGACAACAGTGGTATAGACAACAGTGGTATAGACACCAGTGGTATAGACAACAATGTATAGACACCAGTTGTATAGACAACAATGGTATAGACACCAGTGTATAGACACAGTTGTATAGACACCAGTTGTATAGACAACAATGGTATAGACACCAGTATTATAGACAACAGTGGTATAGACACCAGTTGTATAGACAACAGTGGTATAGACACAGTTGTATAGACAACAGTTGTATAGACAACAGTTGTATAGACAACAGTTGTATAGACACCAGTGGTATAGACACCAGTGGTATAGACACAGTTGTATAGACAACAGTTGTATAGACAACAGTTGTATAGACACCAGTTGTATAGACAACAGTGTATAGACACCAGTTGTATAGACAACAGTTGTATAGACACCAGTGTATAGACAACAGTTGTATAGACACCAGTGGTATAGACAACAATGGTATAGACACCAGTGGTATAGACAACAATGGTATAGACACCAGTGGTATAGACAACAGTTGTATAGACACCTTGGTATAGACAACAGTGGTATAGACAACAGTTGTATAGACAACAGTTGTATAGACACCAGTGGTATAGACAACAGTTGTATAGACAACAGTGGTATAGACAACAGTTGTATAGACACAGTGGTATAGACAACAGTGGTATAGACACCAGTTGTATAGACAACAATGGTATAGACAACAGTGGTATAGACAACAGTTGTATAGACAACATTGGTATAGACAACAGTGGTATAGACACCAGTTGTATAGACACAGTTGTATAGACAACAGTGGTATAGACACAGTGGTATAGACAACAGTGTATAGACAACAGTGTATAGACACCAGTGGTATAGACACCAGTGGTATAGACAACATGGTATAGACACCAGTGGTATAGACAACAATGGTATAGACACCAGTTGTATAGACAACAATGGTATAGACACCAGTGGTATAGACAACAGTGGTATAGACAACAGTGGTATAGACACCAGTGGTATAGACACAGTGTATAGACACCAGTTGTATAGACAACAGTTGTATAGACACCAGTTGTATAGACACCAGTTGTATAGACAACAGTGGTATAGACACAGTATATAGACAACAGTTGGTATAGACAACAGTGTATAGACACCAGTGGTATAGACACCAGTGGTATAGACAACAGTTGTATAGACAACAGTGTATAGACACCAGTTGTATAGACAACAGTGTATAGACACCAGTTGTATAGACAACAGTTGTATAGACACCGTTGTATAGACACAGTTGTATAGACAACAGTGGTATAGACACCAGTTGTATAGACAACAGTGGTATAGACAACAGTGGTATAGACACAGTGGTATAGACACCAGTGGTATAGACACAGTGGTATAGACAACAGTGGTATAGACACCAGTGGTATAGACAACAGTGGTATAGACACCAGTTGTATAGACAACAGTGGTATAGACACCAGTGTATAGACACCAGTGGTATAGACACCAGTGTATAGACAACAGTGGTATAGACACCAGTTGTATAGACACAGTTGTATAGACAACAGTGTATAGACACCAGTTGTATAGACACCAGTTGTATAGACACCAGTGGTATAGACAACAATGGTATAGACACCAGTTGTATAGACAACAATGGTATAGACACCAGTGGTATAGACACCAGTGGTATAGACACCAGTTGTATAGACACAATGTATAGACACCAGTTGTATAGACACCAGTTGTATAGACACAGTGTATAGACAACCAGTTGTATAGACAACAAGGTATAGACACCAGTTGTATAGACACCAGTTGTATAGACACCAGTGGTATAGACAACAGTTGTATAGACACCAGTAGTATAGACACCAGTTGTATAGACAACAGTTGTATAGACACCAGTGGTATAGACAACAATGGTATAGACACCAGTTGTATAGACAACAGGTATAGACAACAGTTGGTATAGACAACAGTGGTATAGACAACAGTTGTATAGACAACAGTGGTATAGACACCAGTGTATAGACACCAGTGGTATAGACAACAGTGGTATAGACACCAGTGGTATAGACAACAGTTGTATAGACACCAGTTGTATAGACAACAGTTGTATAGACACCAGTGGTATAGACAACAGTGTATAGACAACAGTGGTATAGACAACAGTGTATAGACACAGTGGTATAGACAACAGTGGTATAGACACCAGTTGTATAGACAACAGTGGTATAGACAACAGTGGTATAGACACCAGTGTATAGACACCAGTGGTATAGACAACAATGGTATAGACACCAGTGGTATAGACAACAATGGTATAGACACCAGTTGTATAGACAACAATGGTATAGACACCAGTGGTATAGACACAGTGGTATAGACAACAGTGTATAGACACAGTGTATAGACACCAGTTGTATAGACACAGTTGTATAGACACAGTGTATAGACACCAGTGGTATAGACAACAGTGGTATTGGTATAGACACCAGTGTATAGACACCAGTTGTATAGACAACAGTTGTATAGACACAGTTGTATAGACACCAGTGGTATAGACACACCAGTTGTATAGACAACAGTGGTATAGACACCAGTGGTATAGACAACAGTGGTATAGACACCAGTGGTATAGACACAGTGGTATAGACACCAGTGTATAGACAACAGTTGTATAGACACCAGTGGTATAGACAACAGTTGTATAGACACAGTTGTATAGACACCAGTGGTATAGACAACAGTTGTATAGACACAGTGGTATAGGACAGTTGTATAGACAACAGTTGTATAGACAACAGTGGTATAGACAACAAGGTATAGACACCAGTTTATAGACAACAGTTGTATAGACAACAGTTGTATAGACAACAGTGGTATAGACAACAGTTGTATAGACAACAGTGGTATAGACACAGTTGTATAGACACCAGTGGTATAGACAACAGTGGTATAGACACCAGTGGTATAGACAACAGTTGTATAGACACCAGTTGTATAGACAACAGTGTATAGACACCAGTTGTATAGACAACAGTTGTATAGACAACAGTTGTATAGACAACAGTTGTATAGACAACAGTGGTATAGACAACAGTGGTATAGACAACAGTTGTATAGACAACAGTGGTATAGACAACAGTGGTATAGACACCAGTGTATAGACCAGTGGTATAGACAACAATGGTATAGACACCAGTGGTATAGACAACAATGGTATAGACACCAGTTGTATAGACAACAAGGTATAGACACCAGTGGTATAGACACCAGTGGTATAGACAACAGTGGTATAGACACCAGTGGTATAGACACCAGTTGTATAGACACCAGTTGTATAGACACCAGTGGTATAGACAACAGTGGTATAGACAACAGTGGTATAGACACCAGTGGTATAGACACCAGTTGTATAGACAACAGTTGTATAGACACCAGTTGTATAGACAGCAGTGGTATAGACACCAGTTGTATAGACAACAGTGGTATAGACACCAGTATTATAGACAACAGTGGTATAGACAACAGTGGTATAGACACTAGTGGTATAGACACCAGTTGTATAGACAACAGTTGTATAGACACCAATTGTATAGACAACAGTTGTATAGACACCAGTTGTATAGACAACAGTTGTATAGACACCAGTTGTATAGACAACAGTTGTATAGACAACAGTGGTATAGACAACAGTGTATAGACACCAGTGGTATAGACACCAGTGTATAGACAACAATGTATAGACACCAGTGGTATAGACAACAATGGTATAGACACCAGTTGTATAGACAACAATGGTATAGACACCAGTGGTATAGACACCAGTGGTATAGACACCAGTGGTATAGACACCAGTGGTATAGACACCAGTTGTATAGACACCAGTGTATAGACAACAGTGTATAGACACAAGTTGTATAGACACAAGTTGTATAGACACCAGTTGTATAGACACCAGTGGTATAGACAACAATGGTATAGACACCAGTTGTATAGACAACAATGGTATAGACACCAGTGGTATAGACACCAGTGGTATAGACACAGTGGTATAGACACAGTGGTATAGACACTAGTTGTATAGACACCATTGTATAGACACCAGTTGTATAGACACCAGTTGTATAGACACCAGTGGTATAGACAACAGTTGTATAGACAACAATGGTATAGACACCAGTTGTATAGACACAGTTGTATAGACACAGTGGTATAGACAACAGTTGTATAGACACCAGTAGTATAGACACCAGTTGTATGGCAACAGTGGTATAAACACCAGTGTATAGACAACAGTTGTATAGACAACAGTGGTAAAGACAACAGTTGTATAGACACCAGTTGTATCGACAACAGTTGTATAGACAACAGTGGTACAGACATCAGTGATATAGACAACAGTTGCATAGACACCATTGGTATAGAGAACAGTGGTATAGACAACAGTTGTATAACACAGTGGTATAGACAACAGTGATATAGACAGCAGTTGTATAGACAACAGTGGTATATACAACAGTTGTATAGACAACAATGGTATAGACACCAGTTGTATAGACACCAGTTGTATAGACACCAGTGGTATAGACAACAATGGTATAGACACCAGTTGTATAGACAACAATGGTATAGGCACTAGTGGTATAGACACACAGTTGTATAGACACCAGTTGTATAGATAACATGGTATAGACACCAGTATTATAGACAACAGTGGTATAGACACCAGTTGTATAGACAACAGTAGTATAGACACCAGTTGTATAGACACCAGTTGTATAGACACCAGTTGTATAGACACCAGTTGTATAGACACCAGTGGTATAAACACCAGTGGTTTAGACACCAGTTGTATAGACAACAGTTGTATAGACACCACTTGATAGACAATAGTTGTATAGACACCAGTTGTATAGACAACAGTTGTATAGACTCCAGTGGTATAGACAACAATGGTATAGACACCAGTAGTATAGACAACAATGGTATAGACACCAGTGGTATAGACAACTGTTGTATAGACACCATTGGTATAGACAACAGTGGTATAGACACCAGTTGTATAGACAACAGTTGTATAAACAACAGTGGTAAAGACAACAGTTGTATAGACAACAGTGGTATAGACAACAGTGGTAAAGACAACAGTTGTATAGACAACAGTGGTATAGACAACAGTGGTATAGACACCAGTGGTATAGACACCAGTGGTATAAACAACAATGGTATAGACACCAGTGGTATAGACAACAATGGTATAGACACCAGTTTTATAGACAACAATGTATAGACACCAGTGGTATAGACAAAGTGGTATAGACAACAGTGGTATAGACACCAGTGGTATAGACACCAGTTGTATAGACACCAGTTGTATAGACAACAGTTGTATAGACACCAGTTGTATAGACACCAGTTGTATAGACAACAGTGGTATAGACACCAATATTATAAACAACAGTGTATAGACAACAGTGGTATAGACACCAGTGGTATAGACACCAGTTGTATAGACAACAGTTGTATAGACACCAGTTGTATAGACAACAGTTGTATAGACACCAGTTGTATAGACATTAGTTGTATAGACACCAGTGTATAGACAACAGTTGTATAGACAACAGTGGTATAGACACCGGTTGTATAGACAACGTGGTATAGACACCAGTGGTATAGACACCAGTGGTATAGACACCAGTGGTATAGACAACAATGGTATAGACACCAGTGGTATAGACAACAATGGTATAGACACCAGTTGTATAGACACAATGGTATAGACACCAGTGGTGTAGACACCAGTGGTTTAGAAACCAGTGGTATAGACACCAGTGGTATAGACACCAGTGGTATAGACACAATGTATAGACACCAGTGGTATAGACAACAATGGTATAGACACCAGTTGTATAGACAACAATGATATAGACACCAGTGGTATAGACACCAGTGGTATAGACAACAGTGGTATAGACACCAGTGGTATAGACACCAGTGTATAGACACCAGTTGTATAGACACCAGTGGTATAGACACCAGTGTATAGACAACAGTGGTATAGACACCAGTGGTATAGACACCAGTTGTATAGACAACAGTTGTATAGACACCAGTTGTATAGACAGCAGTGGTATAGACACCAGTTGTATAGACAACAGTGGTATAGACACCAGTATTATAGACAACAGTGGTATAGACAACAGTGGTATAGACACTAGTGGTATAGACACCAGTTGTATAGACAACAGTTGTACAGACACCAATTGTATAGACAACGTTGTATAGACACCAGTTGTGTAGACAATAGTTGTATAGACACCAGTTGTATAGACAACAGTTGTATAGACAACAGTGGTATAGACACCGGTTGTATAGACAACAGTGGTATAGACAACAGTGGTATAGACACCAGTGGTATAGACACCAGTGGTATAGACAACAGGTATAGACACCAGTGGTATAGACAACAATGGTATAGACACCAGTTGTATAGACAACAATGGTATAGACAACCAGTGGTAGACACCAGTGGTTTAGACACCAGTGGTATAGACACCAGTGGTATAGACACCAGTTGTATAGACACCAGTTGTATAGACAACAGTTGTATAGACACAAGTTGTATAGACACAAGTTGTATAGACACCAGTTGTATAGACACCAGTTGTATAGACAACAATGGTATAGACACCAGTTGTATAGACAACAATGGTATAGACACCAGTGGTATAGACACCAGTGTATAGACACCAGTGGTATAGACACCAGTGGTATAGACACTAGTTGTATAGACACCATTGTATAGACGCCAGTTGTATAGACACCAGTTGTATAGACTTGTATAGACACCAGTGGTATAGACAACAGTTGTATAGACAACAATGGTATAGACACCAGTTGTATAGACACCAGTTGTATAGACACCAGTTTATAGACACCAGTTGTATAGACAGCAGTGGTATAGACACCAGTTGTATAGACAACAGTTGTATAGACGCCAGTGGTATAGACAACAATGGTATAGACACCAGTTGTATAGACAACAGTTGTATAGACACCAGTGGTATAGACAACAGTGGTATAGACAACAATGGTATAGACAACAGTGTTATAGACACCAGTGGTATAACAACAATGGTATAGACACCAGTGGTATAGACAACAGTGGTATAGACACCAGTGGTATAGACAACAATGTTATAGACAACAGTGGTATAGACACCAGTGGTGTAGACAACAGTGGTATAGACACCCGTGTGTAGACAACAGTGGTATAGACAACAGTGGTATAGACACCAGTGGTATAGACAACAGTGGTATAGACACCAGTGGTATAGACACCAGTTGTATAGAAACCAGTGTATAGAGAACAGTGGTATAGACACCAGTGGTATAGACAACAGTTGTATAGACAACAATGGTATAGACACCAGTTGTATAGACACCAGTTGTATAGACACCAGTGGTATAGACAACAGTTGTATAGACACCAGTAGTATAGACACCAGTTGTATAGACAACAGTTGTATAGACACCAGTGGTATAGACAACAGTGGTATAGACACCAGTAGTATAGACAACAATGGTATAGACACCAGTGGTATAGACAACTGTTGTATAGACACCATTGGTATAGGCAACAGTGTATAACAACAGTTGTATAGACAACAGTTGTATAGACAACAGTGGTAAAGACAACAGTTGTATAGACAACAGTGGTATCGACAACAGTTGTATAGACAACAGTGGTACAGACAACATCAGTGATATAGACAACAGTTGCATAGACACCAGTGGTATAGAGAACAGTGGTATAGACACAGTTGTATAGACAACAGTGGTATAGACAACATGATATAGACAGCAGTTGTATAGACAACAGTGGTATAGACAACAGTTGTATAGACAACAATGGTATAGACACCAGTTGTATAGACACCAGTTGTATAGACACCAGTGGTATAGACAAAATGGTATAGACACCATTTGTATAGACAACAATGGTATAGGCACTAGTGGTATAGACACAGTTGTATAGACACCAGTTGTATAGATAACAATGGTATAGACACCAGTATTATAGACAACAGTGGTATAGACACCAGTTGTATAGACAACAGTATATAGACACCAGTTGTATAGACACCAGTTGTATAGACACCAGTGTATAGACACCAGTTGTATAGACACCAGTGGTATAAACACCAGTGTTTAGACACCAGTTGTATAGACAAAGTTGTATAGACACCACTTGTATAGACAATAGTTGTATAGACACCAGTTGTATAGACAACAGTTGTATAGACTCCAGTGGTATAGACAACAATGGTATAGACACCAGTAGTATAGACACAGTGGTATAGACACCAGTGGTATAGACAACTGTTGTATAGACACCATTGGTATAGACAACAGTGGTATAGACACCAGTTGTATAGACACAGTTGTATAGACAATGGTAAGACAACAGTTGTATAGACAACAGTGGTATAGACACAGTGGTATAGACACAGTTGTATAGACAACAGTGGTATAGACAACAGTGGTATAGACACCAGTGGTATAGACACCAGTGGTATAAACCATGGTATAGACACCAGTGTATAGACAACAATGGTATAGACACCAGTTTATAGACAACAATGGTATAGACACCAGTGGTATAGACAACAGTGTATAGACAACAGTGGTATAGACACCAGTGGTATAGACACCAGTTGTATAGACACCAGTTGTATAGACAACAGTTGTATAGACACCAGTTGTATAGATACCATTGTATAGACACAGTGGTATAGACACCAATTTATAGACAACAGTGGTATAGACAACAGTGTATAGACACCAGTGGTATAGACACCAGTTGTATACACAACAGTTATAGACACCAGTTTGTATAGACAACAGTTGTATAGACACCAGTTGTATAGACATTAGTTGTATAGACACCAGTTGTATAGACAACAGCTGTATAGACAACAGTGGTATAGACACCGTTGTATAGACACAGTGTATAGACAACAGTGGTATAGACACCAGTGGTATAGACACCAGTGGTATAGACACCAGTGTATAGACAACAATGTATAGACACCAGTGGTATAGACAACAATGGTATAGACACCAGTTGTATAGACAACAATGGTATAGACACCAATGGTGTTGACACCAGTGGTTTGACACCAGTGGTATAGACACCAGTGGTATAGACACCAGTTTATAGACACCAGTTGTATAGACAACAATGGTATAGACACCAGTGGTATAGACACCAGTGGTATAGACACCAGTGGTATAGACACTAGTTGTATAGACACCATTGTAAAGACACCAGTTGTATAGACACCAGTTGTATAGACACAGTGGTATAGACAACATTGTATAGACAACAATGGTATAGACACAGTTGTATAGACACAAGTTGTATAGACACCAGTGGTATAGACAACAGTTGTATAGACACCAGTAGTATAGACACCAGTTGTATAGACAACAGTGTATAGACGCCAGGGTATAGACACAATGGTATAGACACTAGTTGTATAGACACAGTTGTATAGACAACAGTTGTATAGACAACAGTGGTAAAGACAAGTTGTATAGACAACAGTGGTATAGACAACAGTTGTATAGACAACAGTGGAATAGACAACAGTGGTATAGACACCGTGGTATAGACACCAGTGGTATAGACAACAGTGGTATAGACAGCAGTGGTATAGACACCAGTTGTATAGACAACAATGGTATAGACACCAGTTGTATAGACAACAATGGTATAGACACCAGTTGTATAGACAACAGTTGTATAGACACCAGTTGTATAGACAACAGTTGTATAGACAACCAGTTGTATAGACAACAGTTGTATAGACAACAGTGGTATCGACAACAGTGTATAGACAACAGTGGTATAGACAACAGTGATATAGACAACAGTTGCATAGACACCATTGGTATAGACAACAGTGGTATAGACAACAGTTGTATAGACAACAGTGGTATAGACAACAGTGTATAGACAACAGTTGTATAGACAACAGTGGTATAGACAACAGTGGTATAGACACAGTTGTATAGACAACAGTGGTATAGACAACAGTGGTATAGACACCAGTATTATAGACAACAGTGGTATAGACACCAGTTGTATAGACAACATGGTATAGACACCAGTTGTATAGACACCAGTTGTATAGACACCAGTGGTATAGACACCAGTGGTTTAGACACCAGTTGTATAGACAACAGTTGTATATACACCAGTTGTATAGACACCAGTTGTATAGACAACAGTTGTATAGACACCAGTTGTATAGACAATAGTATAGACACCAGTTGTATAGACAACAGTTGTATAGACACCAGTGGTATAGACAACAATGGTATAGACAACCAGTAGTATAGACACTGTGGTATAGACACCATTGGTATAGACAACAGTGGTATAGACACCAGTTGTATAGACAACAGTTGTATAGACAACAGTGGTAAAGACAACAGTTGTATAGATAACAGTGGTATAGACAACAGTGGTATAGACAACAGTTGTATAGACAACAGTGGTATAGACAACAGTGGTATAGACACCAGTGGTATAGATACGTTGTATAGACAACAGTGGTATAGACACCAGTATAGACAACAGTTGTATAGACACCAGTTGTATAGACAATAGTTGTATAGACACCAATTGTATAGACAACAGTTTTAATACAACAGTGTATAGACACCGGTTGTATAGACAACAGTGGTATAGACAACAGTGGTATAGACACCAGTGGTATAGACACCAGTGGTATAGACAACAATGGTATAGACACCAGTGGTATAGACAACAATGGTATAGACACCAGTTGTATAGACAACAATGGTATAGACACCAGTGTGTAGACACCAGTGGTTTAGACACCAGTGGTAAGACACCAGTGGTATAGACACCAGTTGTATAGACACCAGTTGTATAGATAACAGTTGTATAGACAAAGTTGTATAGACACCAAGTTGTATAGACACCAGTTGTATAGACACCAGTGTATAGACAACAATGGTATAGACACCAGTTGTATAGACAACAATGTATAGACACCAGTGGTATAGACACCAATGGTATAGACACCAGTGTATAGACAACCAGTGGTATAGACACTAGTTGTATAGACACCAATTGTATAGACACAGTTGTATAGACACCAGTTGTATAGACACCAGTGGTATAGACAACAGTTGTATAGACAACAACGGTATAGACACCAGTGTATAGACACAGTTGTATAGACACCAGTGGTATAGACAACAGTTGTATAGACACCAGTAGTATAGACAACAGTTGTATAGACAACAGTGGTAAAGACAACAGTTGTATATACAACAGTGGTATAGACAACAATGGTATAGACAACAGTGTTAGACACCAGTGGTATAACAACAATGGTATAGACACCAGTGGTATAGACACCAGTGGTATAGACAACAGTGGTATAGACACCAGTGGTATAGACAACAATGTATAGACAACAGTGGTATAGACACCAGTGGTGTAACAACAGTGGTATAGACACCAGTGTATAGACAACAGTGGTATAGACAACAGTGGTATAGACACAAGTGGTATAGACAACAGTGGTATAGACACAGTGGTATAGACACCAGTTGTATAGAAACCAGTGGTATAGAGAACAGTGGTATAGACACCAGTGGTATAGACAACAGTTGTATAGACACAATGGTATAGACACCAGTTGTATAGACACAGTTGTATAGACACCAGTGGTATAGACAACAGTTGTATAGACACCAGTAGTATAGACACCAGTTGTATAGACAACAGTTGCATAGACGCCAGGGGTATAGACAACAATGGTATAGACACCAGTTGTATAGACAACAGTTGTATAGACAACAGTTGTATAGACAACAGTGGTATAGACAACAGTTGTATAGACAACAGTGGTATAGACAACAGTGGTATAGACACCAGTGTATAGACACCAGTGGTATAGACAACAATGGTATAGACAGCAGTGGTATAGACACCAGTTGTATAGACAACAATGGTACAGACACCAGTTGTATAGACAACAATGGTATAGACACCAGTTGTATAGACAACAGTTGTATAGACACCAGTTGTATAGACAACAGTTGTATAGACACCAGTTGTATAGACAACATTTGTATAGACAACAGTGGTATCGACAACAGTTGTATAGACAACAGTGGTATAGACAACAGTGATATAGACAACAGTTGCATAGACACCATTGGTATAGACAACAGTGGTATAGACAACAGTTGTATAGACAACAGTGGTATAGACAACAGTGGTATAGACAACAGTTGTATAGACAACAGTGGTATAGACAACAGTGGTATAGACAGCAGTTGTATAGACAACAGTGGTATAGACAACAGTGGTATAGACACCAGTATTATAGACAACAGTGGTATAGACACCAGTTGTATAGACAACAGTGTATAGACCAGTGGTATAGACACCAGTGTATAGACAACAATGGTATAGACAGCAGTGGTATAGACACCAGTTGTATAGACACAGGTATAGACACCAGTTGTATAGACACAAGTTGTATAGACACCAGTGGTATAGACAACAGTTGGTATAGACACCAGTATAGACACCAGTTGTATAGACAACAGTTGCATAGACGCCAGGTTAGACAACAATGGTATAGACACCAGTTTGTATAGACAACAGTTGTATAGACAACAGTTGTATAGACAACAGTGGTATAGACAACAGTTGTATAGACAACAGTGGTATAGACAACAGTGGTATAGACACCAGTGTATAGACAACCAGTGGTATAGACAACAATGGTATAGACAGCAGTGGTATAGACACCATTGTATAGACAACAATGGTACAGACACCAGTTGTATAGACAACAATGGTATAGACACCAGTTGTATAGACAACAGTTGTATAGACACCAGTGTATAGACAACAGTTGTATAGACACCAGTTGTATAGACAACATTTGTATAGACACAGTGGTATCGACAACAGTTGTATAGACACACAGTGGTATAGACAACAGTGTATAGACAACAGTTGCATAGACACCATTGGTATAGACAACAGTGGTATAGACACAGTTGTATAGACAACAGTGGTATAGACAACAGTGGTATAGACAACAGTTGTATAGACAACAGTGGTATAGACAACAGTGGTATAGACAGCAGTGTATAGACAACAGTGGTATAGACAACAGTGGTATAGACACCAGTATTATAGACAACAGTGGTATAGACACAGTTATAGACAACAGTGGTATAGACACCAGTGTATAGACACCAGTTGTATAGACACCAGTGGTTAGACACCAGTGGTTTAGACACCAGTGTATAGACAACAGTTGTATAGACACAGTTGTATAGACACCAGTTGTATATACAACAGTTGTATAGACACCAGTTGTATAGACAATAGTTTATAGACACCAGTTGTATAGACAACAGTTGTATAGACACCAGTGGTATAGACAACAATGGTATAGACACCAGTATATAGACAACAATGGTATAGACACCAGTGGTATAGACAACTGTGTATAGACACCATTGGTATAGACAACAGTGGTATAGACACCAGTTGTATAGACAACAGTTGTATAGACAACAGTGGTAAAGACAACAGTTGTATAGATAACAGTGGTATAGACAACAGTGGTATAGACAACAGTTGTATAGACAACAGTGGTATAGACAACAGTGGTATAGACACCAGTGGTATAGACACCAGTGTATAGACAACAGTGGTATAGACACCAGTATTATAGACAACAGTGGTATAGACAACAGTGGTATAGACACTAGTGGTATAGACACCAGTTGTATAGACAACAGTTGTATAGACACCAATTGTATAGACAACAGTGTATAGACACCAGTTGTATAGAACCAATAGTTGTATAGACACCAGTTGTATAGACAACAGTTGTATAGACAACAGTGGTATAGACACCGTTGTATAGACAACAGTGGTATAGACAACAGTGTTAGACACCACTGGTATAGACACCAGTGGTATAGACAACAATGGTATAGACACCAGTGGTATAGACAACAATGGTATAGACACCAGTTGTATAGACAACAATGGTATAGACACCAGTGGTGTAGACACCAGTGGTTTAGACACCAGTGGTAAGACACCAGTGATATAGACACCAGTTGTATAGACACCAGTTGTATAGATAAACATTGTATAGACACAATGTATAGACACAAGTTGTATAGGCACCAGTTGTATAGACACCAGTGGTATAGACAACAATGTATAGACACCATTGTATAGACAACAATGGTATAGACACCAATGGTATAGACACCAGTGGTATCACAGTGGTATAGACACCAGTGGTATAGACAACTAGTTGTATAGACACCAGTTGTATAGACACCAGTTGTAAGACACCAGTTGTATAGACACCAGTGGTATAGACAACAGTTGTATAGACAACAATGGTATAGACACCAGTTGTATAGACACAAGTTGTATATACACCAGTGGTATAGACAACAGTTGTATAGACACAGTAGTATAGACACCAGTTGTATAGACAACAGTTGTATAGACGCCAGTGTATAGACAACAATGGTATAGACACCAGTTGTATAGACAACAGTTGTATAGACAACAGTGGTAAAGACAACAGTTGTATATACAACAGTGGTATAGACAACAATGGTATAGACAACAGTGTTAGACACCAGTGGTATAAACAACAATGGTATAGACACCAGTGGTATAGACACCAGTGGTATAGACAACAGTGGTATAGACACCAGTGGTATAGACAACCATTGTTATAGACAACAGTGGTATAGACACCAGTGGTGTAGACAACAATGGTACAGACACCAGTGGTATAGACAACAGTGGTATAGACAACAGTGGTATAGACAACAGTGTATAGTCAACAGTTGTATAGACACCAGTGGTATAGACACCAGTTGTATAGAAACCAGTGGTATAAGACAGTGGTATAGACACCAGTGTATAGACAACAGTTGTATAGACAACAATGGTATAGACACCAGTTGTATAGACACCAGTTGTATAGACTCCAGTTTATAGACAACAATGGTATAGACACCAGTTGTATAGACACAAGTTGTATAGACACCAGTGGTATAGACAACAGTTGTATAGACAACCAGTAGTATAGACACCAGTTGTATAGACAACAGTTGCATAGACGCCAGGGTATAGACAACAATGGTATAGACAACCAGTTGTATAGACAACAGTTGTATAGACAACAGTTGTATAGACAACAGTGGTATAGACAACAGTTGTATAGACAACAGTGTATAGACAACAGTGGTATAGACACCAGTGGTATAGACACAGTGGTATAGACAACAATGGTATAGACAGCAGTGGTATAGACACCAGTTGTATAGACAACAATGGTACAGACACCAGTTGTATAGACAACAATGGTATAGACACCAGTTGTATAGACAACAGTGTATAGACACCAGTTGTATAGACAACAGTTGTATAGACACCAGTGTATAGACAACAGTTATAGACAACAGTGGTATCGACAACAGTTGTATAGACAACAGTGGTATAGACAACAGTGATATAGACAACAGTTGCATAGACACCATTGGTATAGACAACAGTGGTATAGACAACAGTTGTATAGACAACAGTGGTATAGACAACAGTGTATAGACAACAGTTGTATAGACAACAGTGGTATAGACAGCAGTTGCATAGACAACAGTGGTATAGACAACAGTGGTATAGACACCAGTATTATAGACAACAGTGGTATAGACACCAGTTGTATAGACAACAGTGGTATAGACACCAGTTGTATAGACACCAGTTGTATAGACACCAGTGGTATAGACACCAGTGGTTAGACACCAGTTGTATAGACAACAGTTGTATAGACACCAGTTGTATAGACACCAGTTGTATAGACAACAGTTGTATAGACACCAGTTGTATAGACAATAGTTTTATAGACACCAGTTTATAGACAACAGTTGTATAGACACCAGTGGTATAGACAACAATGGTAAGACACCAGTAGTATAGACAACAATGTATAGACACCAGTGGTATAGACAACTGTGGTATAGACACCATTGGTATAGACAACAGTGGTATAGACACCAGTTGTATAGACAACAGTTGTATAGACAACAGTGGTAAAGACAAGTTGTATAGATCATGTATAGACAACAGTGGTATAGACAACAGTTGTATAGACAACAGTGGTATAGACAACAGTGGTATAGACACCAGTGTATAGACACCAGTTGTATAGACACAGTGGTATAGACACCCGTATTAGACAACAGTGGTATAGACAACCAGTGGTATAGACACTAGTGTATAGACACCAGCTGTATAGACAACAGTTGTATAGACACCAATTGTATAGACAACAGTTGTATAGACACCAGTTGTATAGACAATAGTTGTATAGACACCAGTTGTATAGACAACAGTTGTATAGACAACAGTGTATAGACACCGTTGTATAGACAACAGTGGTATAGACAACAGTGGTATAGACACCACTGGTATAGACACCAGTGGTATAGACAACAATGGTATAGACACCAGTGGTATAGACAACAATGGTATAGACACCAGTTGTATAGACAACAATGGTATAGACACCAGTGGTGTATACACCAGTGGTTTAGACACCAGTGGTAAAGACACCAGTGGTATAGACACCAGTTGTATAGACACCAGTTGTATAGATAACAGTGTATAGACACAAGTTGTATAGACACAAGTTGTATAGACACCAGTTGTATAGACACCAGTGGTATATACAACAATGGTATAGACACCAGTTGTATAGACAACAATGGTATAGACACCAATGGTATAGACACCAGTGGTATAAACACCAGTGGTATAGACACAGTGTATAGACACTTTGTATAGACACCAATTGTATAGACACCAGTTGTAATGACACCAGTTGTATAGACACCAGTGGTATAGACAACAGTTGTATAGACAACAATGGTATAGACACCAGTTGTATAGACACAAGTTGTATAGACACCAGTGGTATAGACAACAGTTGTATAGACACCAGTAGTATAGACACCAGTTGTATAGACAACAGTTGTATAGACGCCAGTGGTATAGACAACAATGGTATAGACACCAGTTGTATAGACAACAGTTGTATAGACAACAGTGGTAAAGACAACAGTTGTATACAACAGTGTATAGACAACAATGTATAGACAAAGTGTTATAGACACCAGTGGTATAAACAACAATGGTATAGACACCAGTGGTATAGACACCAGTGGATAGACAACAGTGGTATAGACACCAGTGGTGTAGACAACAGTGGTACAGACACCAGTGGTATAGACAACAGTGGTATAGACAACAGTGGTATAGACACCAGTGGTATAGACAACAGTGGTATAGACACCAGTGGTATAGACACCAGTTGTATAGAAACCAGTGGTATAGAGAAACAGTGGTATAGACACACCAGTGGTATAGACAACAGTTGTATAGACACAATGGTATAGACACCAGTTGTATAGACACCAGTTGTATAGACACCAGTGGTATAGACAACAGTTGTATAGACACCAGTAGTATAGACACCAGTTGTATACAACAGTTGTATAGACACCAGTGGTATAGACAACAATGGTATAGACACCAGTAGTATAGACAACAATGTATAGACATCAGTGGTATAGACAACTGTTGTATAGACACCATTGGTATAGGCAACAGTGGTATAGACACCAGTTGTATAGACAACAGTTGTATAGACAACAGTGTAAAGACAACAGTTGTATAGACAACAGTGGTATCGACAAAAGTTGTTTAGACAACAGTGGTACAGACAACAGTGATATAGACAACAGTTGCATAGACACCATTGGTATAGACAACAGTGGTATAGACACAGTTGTATAGACAACAGTGGTATAGACAACAGTGATAAGACAGCAGTTGTATAGACAACAGTGGTATAGACAACAGTGGTATAGACACCAGTGGTATAGACACATTGGTATAGACAACAGTGGTATAGACACCAGTTGTATAGACAACTTGTATAGACAACAGTGGTAAAGACAACAGTTGTAGATAACAGTGGTATAGACAACAGTGGTATAGACAACAGTTGTATAGACACCAGTGGTATAGACAACAGTGGTATAGACACCAGTGGTATAGACACCAGTGGGATAGACACAATGGTATAGACACCAGTGGTATAGACAACAATGGTATAGACACCAGTTGTATAGACAACAATGGTATAGACACCAGTTGTATAGACAACAGTTGTATAGACACCATTGTTTATAGACACCAGTTGTATAGACAACAGTTGTATAGACACCAGTTGTATAGACAATAGTTGTATAGACACCAGTTGTATAGACAACAGTTGTATAGACACCAGTGGTATAGACAACAATGGTATAGACACCAGTAGTATAGACAACAATGGTATATACACCAGTGGTATAGACAACTGTGGTATAGACACCATTGGTATATACAACAGTGGTATAGACACCAGTTGTATAGACAACAGTTGTATAGACAACAGTGGTAAAGACAACAGTTGTATAGACAACAGTGGTATAGACACAGTGGTATAGACAACAGTTGTATAGACAACAGTGGTATAGACAACAGTGGTATAGACACCAGTGGTATAGACACCAGTGGTATAGACAACAATGGTATAGACACCAGTGGTATAGACAACAAGGTATAGACACCTGTTGTATAGACAACAATGGTATAGACACCANCAGTATATAGACAACAGTGGTATAGACACCAGTTGTATAGAAAACAGTGTATAGACACCAGTGGTTTAGACACCAGCTGTATAGACAACAGTTGTAGACACCAGTTGTATAGACACCAGTTGTATAGACAAAAGTTGTATAGACACTAGTTGTAAAGACAATAGTTGTATAGACGCCAGTTGTATAGACAACAGTTGTATAGACACCAGTGGTATAGACAACAATGGTATAGACACCATTAGTATAGACAACAATGGTATAGACACCAGTGGTATAGACAACTGTGGGTATAGACACCATTGGTATAGACAACAGTGGTATAGACACCAGTTGTATAGACAACAGTTGTATAGACAACAGTGTAAAGACAACAGTTGTATTGACAACAGTGGTATAGACAACAGTGGTATAGACAACAGTTGTATAGACAACAGTGGTATAGACACCAGTTGTATAGACAACAATGGTATAGACACCAGTGGTATAGACACCAGTGGTATAGACAACAGTGGTATAGACACCAGTGGTATAGACACCAGTTGTATAGACACAAGTTGTATAGACACCAGTGGTATAGACACCAGTGGTATAGACAACAGTGGTATAGACACCAGTGGTATAGACACCAGTTGTATAGACACCAGTTGTATAGACACCAGTTGTATAGACAGCAGTGGTATATAGACACCAGTTGTATTGACAACAGTGGTTTAGACACCAGTATTATAGACAACAGTGGTATAGACAACAGTGGTATAGACACTAGTGGTGTAGACACCAGTTGTATAGACAACAGTTGTATAGACACCAATTGTATAGACAACAGTTGTATAGACACCAGTTGTATAGACAATAGTTGTATAGACACCAGTTGCATAGACAACAGTTGTATAGACAACAGTGGTATAGACACCGGTTGTATAGACAACAGTGGTATAGACAACAGTGGTATAGACACCAGTGGTATAGACACCAGTGGTATAGACAACAATGGTATAGACAACAGTGGTATAGACAACAATGGTATAGACACCAGTTGTATAGACAACAATGGTATAGACACCAGTGGTGTAGACACCAGTGGTTTAGACACCAGTGGTATAGACACCAGTGGTATAGACACCAGTTGTATAGACACCAGTTGTATAGACAACAGTTGTATAGACACAAGTTGTATAGACACAAGTTGTATAGACACCAGTTGTATAGACACCAGTGGTATAGACAACAATGGTATAGACACCAGTTGTATAGACAACAATGGTATAGACACCAGTGGTATAGACACCCGTGGTATAGACACCAGTGGTATAGACACCAGTGGTATAGACACTAGTTGTATAGACACCAATTGTATAGACACCAGTTGTATAGACACCAGTTGTATAGACACCAGTGGTATAGACAACAGTTGTATAGACACCAGTGGTATAGACAACAGTTGTATAGACACCAGTAGTATAGACACCAGTTGTATAGACAACAGTTGTATAGACGCCAGTGGTATAGACAACAATGGTATATACACCAGTTGTATAGACAACAGTTGTATAGACAAACAGTTGTATAGACAACAGTTGTATAGACAACAGTGGTATAGACAACAGTGGTATAAACACCAGTGGTATAGACAACAATGGTATAGACAGCAGTGGTATAGACACCAGTTGTATAGACAACAATGGTATAAACACCAGTTGTATAGACAACAATGGTATAGACACCAGTTGTATAGACAACAATGGTATAGACACCAGTGGTTTAGACACCAGTGGTATAGACACCAGTTGTATAGACAACAGTTGTATAGACACCAGTTGTATAGACAACAGTTGTATAGACACCAGTTGTATAGACAACAGTTGTATAGACAACAGTGGTATCGACAACAGTTGTATAAACAACAGTGGTATAGACAACAGTGATATAGACAACAGTTGCATAGACACCATTGGTATAGACACCAGTTGTACAGACACCAGTGGTATAGACACCAGTGGTATAGACAACAATGGTATAGACACCAGTGGTATAGGAAACAATGTATAGACACCAGTTGTATAGACAACAATGGTATAGACACTAGTGGTATAGACACCAGTTGTATAGACAACAGTTGTATAGATAACAATGGTATAGACACCAGTATTATAGACAACAGTGTATAGACACCAGTTGTATAGACAACAGTGGTATAGACACAGTGGTTTAGACACCAGTTGTATAGACAACATTTGTATAGACACCAGTTGTATAGACACCAGTTGTATAGACAACAGTTGTATAGACACCAGTTGTATAGACAATAGTTGTATAGACCCCAGTTGTATAGACAACAGTTGTATAGACACCAGTGGTATAGACAACAATGGTATAGACACCAATAGTATAGACAACAATGGTATAGACACAGTGGTATAGACAACTGTGGTATAGACACCATTGGTATAGACAACAGTGGTATATACACCAGTTGTATAGACAACAGTTGTATAGACAACAGTTGTATAGACACCAGTTGTATAGATAACAATGGTATAGACACCAGTATTATAGACAACAGTGGTATAGACACCAGTTGTATAGAAAACAGTGGTATAGACACCAGTGGTATAGACATCAGTGGTATAGACAACAGTGGTATAGACACCAGTGGTATAGACACCAGTTGTATAGACACCAGTTGTATAGACACCAGTGGTATAGACACCAGTGGTATAGACAACATTGGTATAGACACCAGTGGTATAGACACCAGTTGTATAGACACCAGTTGTATAGACACCAGTGTATAGACAGCAGTGGTATAGACACCAGTTGTATAGACAACAGTGGTATAGACACCAGTATTATAGACAACAGTGGTATAGACACCAGTATTATAGACAACAGTGGTATAGACAACAGTGGTATAGACACTAGTGGTATAGACACCAGTTGTATAGACAACAGTTGTATAGACACCAATTGTATAGACAACAGTTGTATAGACACCAGTTGTATAGACAATAGTTGTATAGACACCAGTTGTATAGACAACAGTTGTTTAGACAACAGTGGTATAGACACCGGTTGTATAGACAACAGTGGTATAAACAACAGTGGTATAGACACCAGTGGTATAGACACCAGTGGTATAGACAACAATGGTATAGACACCAGTGGTATAGACAACAATGGTATAGACACCAGTTGTATAGACAACAATGGTATAGACACCAGTGGTGTAGACACCAGTGGTTTAGACACCAGTGGTATAGACACCAGTGGTATAGACACCAGTTGTATTGACACCAGTTGTATAGACAACAGTTGTATAGACACAAGTTGTATAGACACAAGTTGTATAGACAACCAGTTGTATAGACACCAGTGGTATAGACAACAATGGTATAGACACCAGTTGTATAGACAACAATGGTATAGACACCAGTGGTATAGACACCAGTGGTATAGACACCAGTGGTATAGACACCAGTGGTATAGACACTAGTTGTATAGACACCAATTGTATAGACACCAGTTGTATAGACACCAGTTGTATAGACACCAGTGGTATAGACAACAGTTGTATAGACAACAATGGTATAGACATCAGTTGTATAGACACCAGTTGTATAGACACCAGTGGTATAGACAACAGTTGTATAGACACCAGTAGTATAGACACCAGTTGTATAGACAACAGTTGTATAGACGCCAGTGGTATAGACAACAATGGTATAGACACCAGTTGTATAGACAACAGTTGTATAGGACAACAGTTGTATAGACAACAGTGGTAAAGACAACAGTTGTATAGACAACAGTGGTATAGACAACAGTGGTATACACAACAGTTGTATAGACAAAAGTGGTATAGACAACAGTGGTATAGACACCAGTGGTATAGACACCAGTGGTTTAGACAACAATGGTATAGACAGCAGTGGTATAGACAACAATGGTATAGACACCAGTTGTATAGACAACAAATGGTATAGACACCAGTTGTATAGACAACAATGGTATAGACACCAGTGGTATAGACACCAGTGGTATAGACACCAGTGGTTTAGACACCAGTGGTATAGACACCAGTTGTATAGACACACAGTTGTATAGACACCAGTTGTATAGACAACAGTTGTATAGACACCAGTTGTATAGACAACAGTTGTATAAACACCATTTGTATAGACAACAATGGTATAGACACCAGTGGTATAGACAACAATGGTATTGACACCAGTTGTATAGACAAACAGTTGTATAGACAACAGTGGTATAGACAACAGTGGTATAGACAACAGTTGTATAGACAAACAGTGGTATAGACAACAGTGGTATAGACACCAGTGGTATAGACACCAGTGGTATAGACAACAATGGTATAGACAGCAGTGGTATAGACAACAATGGTATAGACACCAGTTGTATAGACAACAATGGTATAGACACCAGTTGTATAGACAACAATGGTATAGACACCAGTGGTATAGACACCAGTGGTATAGACACCAGTGGTTTAGACCCAGTGGTATAGACACCAGTTGTATAGACAACAGTTGTATAGACACCAGTTGTATAGACAACAGTTGTATAGACACCAGTTGTATAGACAACAGTTGTATAAACACCAGTTGTATAGACAACAATGGTATAGACACCAGTGGTATAGACAACAATGGTATAGACACCAGTTGTATAGACAACAGTTGTATAGACACCAGTTGTATAGACAACAATGGTATAGACACCAGTTGTATAGACAACAGTTGTATAGACACCAGTTGTATAGACAACAGTTGTATAGACACCAGTTTGTATAGACAACAATGGTATAGACACCAGTTGTATAGACAACAATGGGAATAGACCAGCGTTGGCCAATTTCTTTCAAATGGCGGGCCACACACATAACAACATCAATACAAATAAACTTGGCATTTGTTTTAAGGTAATATTTTTGTTATTATCGGCATTATTTGCTTACATAAATCATTTTATTTGCAACAGAGTTAAAAATGCCTAGTTGATTTATAAAAATGAATAAAAGTTGCCATTTATATGTTTAACAAACATGTTTTAGTTAGGTCATTTAAAGTTGACATGTAACAAACCTTAACGAGAACAATGGGACGTTCATGTGCGGCAACAAGTTCATCAAAGTCAATGTGTAAAGATGATGATGATATACGTAATAAATCCTGAAGGTGGCCATCAATGAGTCGGTTTCTTTGTGACGATTTAATCTCCTTCATAGTTGAAAAAGCGCATTCACATATATATGTGCTTCCGAACATAGAATTAATTTTGAAACTGAAATCACTCAATGCGGGATATTTTTCCTGTGGCACAAGTTTCCAAAAGTCAACTCCTATCTCCATCCTTGATTGGAAAAGGGGTCACTTTGGAGGTTACATAACTCCATCTGAAAAGTGTCATGTTGTTGGAAAATGTCACACTTCATAGGGTTGTTAAACAATGCCAGTTCTGGTCGTATACCACTGAAGTCAGAAAATCGTTTATTGAATTGCTCCAATAGTTTGTCTAACATTAATACAGAAAATTTGAAATCAGTGTCACTGCTCTCCTCAATCAATTCTTTGCACGAAGGAAAATGAATGAAGTTTTCTTTGGCCAGGGTAAATCTAAAAACTGTTAGTTGACTTATAAATCCATCTAGATGTCCTACAAATCTGAAACTGTTTGGGAACGTCCCTGTAGCTTCACGTTGAGTTCATTCATGTGCTGGGTGATATCAGTAAAAAGGCCAATACGCTGTTAAAATGTGGATCGGACATTTTTCTGATCAGTTATTTGTTGGTATCATGTTTCTCTAAAAGCTGCTTTATCTCGTTCTCTCAAAGCAAAAAACCGCCTCAAACAATTCCCTGTGCTTAGCCTGCGTACTTGTGTTAGAGCAACAAATCGCCATATTCCGCCTCAACTTCTGATAGAAAATTTATAAACTGTGGGTGTGTCAAAGACCGATTCCCGCCTTTTATTAAATTCACACACTTTATTACAGTTTTCATAACATCCTCCAAGTCTAGAATCTTGCCACACAGCGCCTCCTGGTGTATAATGCAGTGTAATGCTGGGCAATGAAGTCACCGTCACATAATGATTTTTTTATATTTCGCTATTTCTGCGCTTACAACAAACGATGCCATTAAGGAACTTGTTTGTTTTTGTTGTTAATGTAGTAAAAACAGATTTTGAGCACTAACCTTTTTCTTTAAATCGCACACAAGTGTAGAACTTACTGTACCAATGTAGTCCTTGTATTTAGCGGCGTGATGCTGTGTGTAATGTCGTTTAAGATTATACTCTTTATTTACAGACTATACTTGCAAACACACAAGGCACTGCGGTTTGCTATCCTTATTGTTGATAAATAAAAAAATCATGTTCCAATTTCTCATGAAAAAATCTGATTTTTTTTCATTTAATTGACGTTTTATTGTTCATATTATACCACGACCGAAGCAACAGACAATGACAACACAGATTACAACAATAGCTCTGTTTCCTGTTAAAATGGAACTGTTCACTGTAACTCGACAAAATCAGAATGATCAGATCGGATATATAATTTTGACTGATGAAAAGAGGTTTGGAGAGAAAGAAACTGAAAGTAAAATAATTGTGAGGTGAATGTGTTGGGGTGGAGGAGGTGGGTGACTGACAGTATTTCTTGGCGGAAACTGTTTGAACTCGCCGAACCGAGAGTCGGCTCTAGAACCATTCGTTGGCTTCTTCCTTTGTTTAAGTCGGTCGCAGGATGATCAAAAGGAAAAAGAGGATGGGCCGGGAATGACGGGAAGTCGACGTTAAACTAGCTACTAGAGTGTTCCGAGTTTTAGACATAGGTCTACTAGGGAATATTTGAGTTAGTTTTCTCAACGGTAGAAGTTAATGTAACATATTTTAATTAATTTTACCCAGAACATTTTGCTCAATACAACCTGACTTTATTTTTTATCCGCCGCGGGCCACAAAAAGGACGTCGCGGGCCACTTGTGGCCATCCCTGGTATAGACAGCAGTGGTATAGACACCAGTGGTATAGACACCAGTGGTATAGACACTAGTGGTATAGACAACAGTGGTACAGACAACAGTGGTAATTGATCTATTGGTGACTTCATTTGCATGAGTTACAAGAAGGTCGGAGTGACCTCATGACAAACTCCTCGCATGGTCACCATTTTTGTCTTTTCTGGTCATCCCACCGTCTTCCAGGGAATTACATAACCTGGCAAGTGTAAGGGAGGTTACTTTAAGAAGTAGACAGATTAGTCAGATTAGTCAATGGGCATTACATAAACAATATAGGATATCCGGATACCACAGCCTTAATAGCAGAGAAGCAAGTGGTGGGGGTGTAATGTACACTCCTACAGGGAATGCTGGCAGCAAGGACGGTTAAAAAGGAAGGAACAACACAAAATCATGACTTTTTGCGACCTTCCTCAGAAAACACGAACATATAAACGGAAAAAATAAATGAAGATAAACTGAACTGCATGGTTTGGAGTAACCAAAACTGGTGGGTCTACATTAAAATGTGAAATGAAGTGAGCAGACAGTTAGAGAGGGAAAGGTACTATTATAATCATCAATTACCCGCCTGCTGGCGTAGATAATCATGTCTATCCTCAACTTCCAAGTTGACAGATATTTATCATTTCTGTTGTTGATCTTCTGCCAAGCCATTCTCATAAACTGTATGGTATTTTTTCTCTTTGTTTCCCTCTTTCTCTTCGTCCCTCAATTTTCCCAGTTATTACAATATATTCCTGCTCTTCCCTATTCATTACATGGCCAAAAATGATGATTGTTTCTTCCTAATATTAGATATCAGCACTCGTTTTGCTTTGGCCTGTTTCAGAAAGTGTTAACCACTCTTCTTAGCTGTCTATGGTTTTATCAACATTCTTCCATGTTGTCCATGAATCACATCCACTTTTACGGCTTGGTCTGCATAACATTTTAGAACTCTTTTTCTTGTTTCTATTGTCAAAAATGGATTGCATAGTATCTTTCTCATTTTATAGAAAGATGCTTTTGCCTGAGCCATTCTGCATCTCACCTCTGGTGTACATCTACCATCTGATTAACAATATTTTAAATATTTAAATTCATTTACCTGTTTAAATATTGTTCCATCTAAATGTAATATATTACAGGAACTTCATTAATATAAAAAATAGGAAATAAATAAACTATAAAAGCACTTAACTGAAAATCAAACCTGAGGCTACGATCTACATAGAACTGGTAGATGTAAATGGAGAGGAGGTAAAGGAAATTACGCCACTTGATAAGAGTTGGTGGTGAAGGGGGAAAGTGAGAGAGGGTAAATATGTTGACCGAGGGTGTGAATGACAAAGCTGTGATAGGATGAGAGGAGATGGGTACTCGCTAGATAAGGAACAGTGTGTCAATCCACTAGGAATGGCAAAAGCGTGTATAAACCGAGGATGATAGCTGCACCAAGGGCTACATGGTGCGTAATAAAAATAATAGGGAACTAGATGGTCGCAAGGGGTACATAGATGGTATGGTCGTGTGTCCGAAAGATGTAGTTAAATAGCAGATAAGAGGAGAGCAGGAAATGGTAAAATGTAAGTACGGTAACTCTGTGTTATCGGCGGCGATATAGAAGAATGCGGTAAAATAAGTACTGATAAGGATATAAACAAATAGTTTGTTAGGAGAGATCATAACTCATTTAAATGGGTGGCAAAGTACATAGTGTGTGGACGATGAGTTTCGCCTAGAGAAATCATGGGTATAAGAGGCCAAAACAAGAGAAAGGGATGGAACAGTGAAATGAAGGGGGGAGGGGGAGGGGATCGGAAGGGAGAGGGTAGTATAGGGAGGTAAGGGGAAGGGGAGGGGGGAGAGAAAGGGTAATTGGTTATCAGTGATAAAGGGATACATTAATTCCCCTTGAGTTGAGGCAAACCATGAGGGAGATCAGACGAATGTTTAAGATGAGACGATTATGGCTGTCTGAAGAACAAGGCTCCATGCTAGTGACTTTGGACATCCACCTTACCCTTAGGGCGCTGAGAGTTGAAGTGGGACGCTGCTGGGGTGACTACATCTCGTTTTATGTGATACAGTTTTTGCACGGCAGACAATCTCACGCCGGGGTCCTTATTCGTCAATGTAGGTCATCTTACATCACTTACATATGATGGCATAGATAATGTTGCGCGATGTGTAAGCGCATCTCTCTCTGCTTTAAAAAAGGCCCATTAGGTAAGATGTAGCCCTTGGTGCAACCACTTTCCTCGGTTTGTTCACACATTTGTCATTCCCTGGTGGACTGGATGCTGCGTTTTACAGTTTCTTATATAGGAAGTAAGTGCCACCTCCTCTCATCCTACCACAACTTTATCATTCACATCCTCGGTCAACATATTTCCATTCCTCCATTTCTTTCCTTCACCATCAACCCTTTTCAAATAATTTAGTTCTTCCCTTACCTTCTCTCTCATTCGTATCTGACTCCCAGCCGTATGTCGATCGCAGCCTCAGGCTAGATTTTCAGCTATGTATTTTTATATTGTATCTATTTCCTATTTGTTATAAATGATTTTGCTGTAATATTGTTTCTTCCTCTATGGATCTTCTCTTTCATTTAATTTCACTTTCTATTTAATATCTACCAGTTTTGGTTACTCTAGAACACGTAGTTTAGTTTATCTTCATTTCTTTGTCCGTTTATGTGTTCGTTAAACAGTAAGAAAACAAAAATAATGGTCATGTTGAAGAAAGAATCATCACCAACATCAAACGTACAAATAAGTGGAACAAATCTGAAACAAGAGCAGAGCGTTAAATACATGGACATAATAATAACATTAGATGGAAGATGAACACAGAAATAAAAAGTAGAATAGCTCAGGCCAAAGTAATATTTCAGAAAATGAAAAACATCTTGTGCAACAAGTCTATGTCAGTAGAAGTGAGAAAGAGAGTCCAGATGTGCTATATCAAGCCAATTCTGACCTTTGGATGCGAATCGTGGACAATAGTCAAACAAATGAAAAGCCGATTAGAGGCTACAGAGATGGGATTTCTCAGAAGAATATTGAAAGTTCTCTAGGCCGCTAAAAGGACCAACGAGGAAATTCTAAAAGAGGCCAACATAAAAATTGAGCTCCTAATAAACATCAGAAAGAAACAATCAATATTTGTTGGCCACATCATAAAATTTGAAATTGTTAGTTACAACTGGAAAAATACAGGGAAAGAGAGATCGCAGACGACAAAGAGAAGAGATGCTCGGTGTAGCGGTACGGTAAATAATGAACAATAGAATTGATACGATGCACTGAGGACAGAGAATTATGGTAGGACATGATCGCCTACGCCTGTAGCTATGGCACATAGGTAAAAGGTAAAGTACGAGACTTGAACCGGCGTCTTAGCACGCTAGTTTCCACCCATATGTGCCCGGTCGCCTATCCAGAAGTGTTCGGAAATGTCTGCATAGTGTCGCCTCAAGCATCGAAACTCAGATGCGAGGCGACATTCCTCACCTTCCCAGGGTAACACCCTGGTACTCATTTCTGCCAACGGCTGGGTCGACCGTGGGGGTATTTTTTTCAACCACGAGTACAATTCGTGCTCCCAACTCCCTGCTGCTCCCAGCGGCAATCGAACGTGGGTAGTCTAGTTGGGTGGATTTTCCAACTAGGCTACCGAGGCACCCTGTAGCACATAATGATAGTAGGCAGACTATAGATATTATCTTCATCGAGACCTTTGAAGTTTGGTCCATCAATGGTAGATAAACACTTAGGGAAATACACATCCCACATATAGAAACATTTGTCTCTTTAAGTTATAATCTATTCCATATTGAGCTACAAATGTTCATATTTAAGTTACAGCGCATTCTGGTTAGCTTGAATCTGACACAAACAAATTATACATGGGTTAACTGTCTGAAAGGAATCAGAAAACAATTAATGATCAGCATCAGGCAATCGGGCACTGTTCAACTTACAAGCTTGACACCAGCCAACTGGTCTCGCAGAATTTGACAATCACTTTGTAGATGGACAGCCCAAACAATGTAATAGCGGGAACCACGGTTACTGGTCCCACAAACCTGTAGTCAAAGATGTACAACGAGGTTAATTGTTCGTGATTCTTGTAGTCAAAGATATCGTACAGTGACGTTAATTGTGTCTGGGAATCCTCAAATCAAAGATATCGTACAGTGACGTTAATTGTGTCTGGGATACCTGAAGTCAAAGATATCGTACAGTGACGTTAATTGTATCTGGGATACCTGAAGTCAAAGATATCGTACAGTGACGTTAATTGTGTCTGGGATACCTGAAGTCAAAGATATCGTACAGTGACGTTAATTGTGTCTGGGATACCTGAAGTCAAAGATATCGTACAGTGACGTTAATTGTGTCTGGGATACCTGAAGTCAAAGATATCGTACAGTGACGGTAATTGTGTCTGGGATACCTGAAGTCAAAGATATCGTACAGTGACGTTAATTGTGTCTGGGATACCTGAAGTCAAAGATATCGTACAGTGACGGTAATTGTGTCTGGGATACCTGAAGTCAAAGATATCGTACAGTGACGGTAATTGTGTCTGGGATACCTGAAGTCAAAGATATCGTACAGTGACGTTAATTGTGTCTGGGATACCTGAAGTCAAAGATATCGTACAGTGACGTTAATTGTGTCTGGGATACCTGAAGTCAAAGATATCGTACAGTGACGTTAATTGTGTCTGGGATACCTGAAGTCAAAGATATCGTACAGTGACGGTAATTGTGTCTGGGATACCTGAAGTCAAAGATATCGTACAGTGACGGTAATTGTGTCTGGGATACCTGAAGTCAAAGATATCGTACAGTGACGTTAATTGTGTCTGGGATACCTGAAGTCAAAGATATCGTACAGTGACGTTAATTGTGTCTGGGATACCTGAAGTCAAAGATATCGTACAGTGACGGTAATTGTGTCTGGGATACCTGAAGTCAAAGATATCGTACAGTGACGGTAATTGTGTCTGGGATACCTGAAGTCAAAGATATCGTACAGTGACGTTAATTGTGTCTGGGATACCTGAAGTCAAAGATATCGTACAGTGACGTTAATTGTGTCTGGGATACCTGAAGTCAAAGATATCGTACAGTGACGGTAATTGTGTCTGGGATACCTGAAGTCAAAGATATCGTACAGTGACGTTAATTGTGTCTGGGATACCTGAAGTCAAAGATATCGTACAGTGACGTTAATTGTGTCTGGGATACCTGAAGTCAAAGATATCGTACAGTGACGGTAATTGTGTCTGGGATACCTGAAGTCAAAGATATCGTACAGTGACGTTAATTGTGTCTGGGATACCTGAAGTCAAAGATATCGTACAATGACGGTAATTGTGTCTGGGATACCTGAAGTCAAAGATATCGTACAGTGACGTTAATTGTGTCTGGGATACCTGAAGTCAAAGATATCGTACAGTGACGTTAATTGTGTCTGGGATACCTGAAGTCAAAGATATCGTACAGTGACGTTAATTGTGTCTGGGATACCTGAAGTCAAAGATATCGTACAGTGACGTTAATTGTGTCTGGGATACCTGAAGTCAAAGATATCGTAGAATGATGTTAATTGTGTCTGGGATACCTGAAGTCAAAGATATCGTACAGTGACGTTAATTGTGTCTGGGATACCTGAAGTCAAAGATATCGTACAATGACGTTAATTGTGTCTGGGATACCTGAAGTCAAAGATATCGTACAGTGACGTTAATTGTGTCTGGGATACCTGAAGTCAAAGATATCGTACAGTGACGTTAATTGTGTCTGGGATACCTGAAGTCAAAGATATCGTACAGTGACGTTAATTGTGTCTGGGATACCTGAAGTCAAAGATATCGTACAGTGACGTTAATTGTGTCTGGATACCTGAAGTCAAAGATATCGTACAGTGACGTTAATTGTGTCTGGGATACCTGAAGTCAAAGATATCGTACAATGACGTTAATTGTGTCTGGGATACCTGAAGTCAAAGATATCGTACAATGACGTTAATTGTGTCTGGGATACCTGAAGTCAAAGATATCGTACAATGATGTTAATTGTGTCTGGGATACCTGAAGTCAAAGATACCGTAGAATGATGTTAATTGTGTTTCTTATTCCTGTAGACAAAGATATAATACAATGACGTTCATTGCGTTTGTGATTCCTGACCAACTCTACATCGAGTGGTTTCTAGAGATTATGTCCCAAAGTTGTTGCATAGTTTGCTAGTTTGTGAGTTTGTTGGTTTGTTAGTTTGTTGGTTTTTGTTGGTTTCTTAGATTGTTAGTTTGTTGGGTTGTTGTTTTTCTTGGTTTGTTAGTTTGTTGGTTTGTTAATTTGTTGGTTTATTAGTTTGTTGGTTTGTTAGTTTGTTGGTTTGTTAATTCATTAGTTTGTTGGTTCATTAGTTTGTTGGTTTTAGTTGGTTTCTTAGATTGTTAGTTTGTTGGGTTGTTGGTTTTCTTGGTTTGTTAGTTTGTTGGTTTGTTAATTTGTTGGTTTATTAGTTTGTTGGTTCGTTAGTTTGTTGGTTTGTTAGTTCATTAGTTTGTTGGTTCATTAGTTTGTTGGTTTGTTATTTTGTTTGGTTGTTAGTTTGTTGGTTCATTAGTTCGTTAATTTGTTGATTTGTTGGTTCATTAGTTCGTTAGTTTGTTGGTTCTTTAGGTTCTTGACTCAATATTTCGTTAGTTTTTTTTATTTGTTGGTTCATTAGTTCGTTAGTTTGTTTGTTCGTATGAAAGGCTTCATCAGTTCATGATAGTTTATGCGATGACTAAATCTGAGGACAGAGATATGTGTCAGTCCAACTAGGGAGGATGGGGCGGGTCAAATCGGTGAATGTGAAAGTGATGTGTTAGTACACCAGCTGTCGAGATGATGGCATGTACAAATAGTGTATAAGAGCAATAGCTGCAGATGTTGTGGAATATAAAGGTTGGTATTTATGACTGTCTATTTACGGAAATTACCACTCAATGTTATTATTTATGTGTTATTATCTACATAGTTGATGGGAAATATCAAAGGACGTACCTGACAATGAAGCCAACAAGACCAGTAACTCCGATAAGGAAGTGCAAGCTACCAGCCAACATCAGGCTTCCGCTTAACTGTGGACAAAAGACGGAAGAAACACCATGGTAACAGTATTGACTGACAAGAGTATCAGGCGACGCCAAGTCCCACTACAAATATTGTGGTATAATGCTGATAATGCTGTAAGTCCCCTCTTCAGGACTTGGACAAACACCTTCAATTGCTTTCTCTGCAATTAGTTTATACCTGACATCTTTAACACGTTCCTCGCTCATTGCCTTCTAACTTTACTTCTGTTTTCTTATTTTCCTTCTCTTTCTTTTTCTGTTTCTTTCTTATTTTCTCTCTCTTGTTTTCTTTTCTCTCTATTTCTGTAGCTTATATATTTGTCAGCCTTCCCTCCTTCTTCTTCTGTTTAGTGTATATATGTGTGTGTGTGTGTGTGTGTGTGTGTATATATGAGGACAAATTAAATGTATGGTTACAGCTGTAAAAGTACAGGGATCGCGGAATGCAAGTAGAAAATATACTGGATAGCTTGGTGTTGTGGTATGGAAAACAGTAAACAACATAATTGATAAGATGAACTGTGGATATAGAACTGTGGAAAGACAAGATCACCTAATTTAACTGTTATGGCACATAGTGATATATATATATATATATATATATATATATATATAGCATAAAAACCATAAAAATATGTTATTCCGTTATTGTACTGCCTATATATCCAAAACTGTTTTTTTTTTTGGGGGGGGGGCGGGGAGGAGGGCAGGCTTCAAACACGAAAAGACTCATTAAATAATAAAATAATAGATTCATTTAATTGAATATTATCTCATTTGAACAGGAATACTTAAAGATTTGAAGGACTACTATCTCAATTATTTCTTTTCGCGTTATCGATTCTGTCTTTGAACCATATTTTTATAGCGCTACTCAAAGGTCACAAATTACTGGCCAAATGTAACAAAAACAGTAAAAATATTACGATCAATGTGGAAGGAGTAATAAAGAAGGAAGATTTCCCATAACACTGACCGCATGAACAACTCCAGCCTAATGTGGTTTGTGAGACAAGAAACGTCTCAACAACATCAGAAAGACAACGAAAGACAAGTCTCTGGCGGAGAGATTAGGTACAAGTTGAGTAACTCGTAAACAACTCGCACACATTTTGAGTTGCTTTGCCTTAGAGGTCAAACGTTGACACGTGATCACATAATAATGGCGGGAGCCAAGATTGGTTGGTAGAAGAGAAGCGGTAGTTGGCTAAGGAAGATTATATGAGAGGGAGATCAGAAGAGAGGTAAGACAGAGTAGAGAGTTTACTTGGATTCGAAACATACAGAAACATTCAATTATGTTTAAAAAAAAGTAAAGAGCCCCTGTCACGCCAAGTGGCGTATAGGGAATATGGTGTTAGTGACCATAAATTTCACAGACCTTCAGCACATGATTTTGGGGTAATGTGTTCGGTATTACGCCCGTGCCGCTTTACTTCCCAGAAAAAAAATCCGCTGACCATTTAAGGCTGGGTGAACCCGGAAGCCGTCGGTTATGATCGAACCCTACCACTTGTCCATTGTAGTCCAGTTCACTAACCACTGAGCTATCGCGCAGTTATGTTTTAGTAAATGATTATTCAAAAGATTTATTTATTGTCTTTGTTTCTGATTATAGTTTTAGCCTTTTTGATATTCATACCTAATCTATATGTGTTAATGTATATGTATTAAACGAAAAGTACATAGAAGTAAACAAACCAATATATGCCTGCTTCATAGGCTACACCAAAGTTTTTGATAGAGTACACCACAAACAACTTATAGAATGCCTAAAAGAGATACATCTAGATGACATGGACATACGACTAGTATGTAATCTATACTGGGAGCAAACAGCAATAATAAAATATAACAAAGTGAACTCTACACCCATTGATATAAAAAGAGGAGTAAGACAAGGATGCATCCTATCGCCAAGCTTGTTCAATCTATACACTGAGCAAATCTTTAAAAACATCATAGAGATGCCAGGCCTAAACATTAATGGAAAGATAATCAATAACCTAAGATATGCTGACGATACTGTACTACTAGCAGAAAATCCTAAAGATCTACAACAATTACTTAATGAAATAAACATGACAAGCAAAAAATATATACTGGATATGGATATCAAAAAGACTAAAACTATGATCATAAACAAAGGAATCACTCAAAACCCACAAATGGATATCAAAATTGAAGGAATAGACCTGGAGACAGTTCAGAGCTACAACTAAATTGGACACACTATAACAATCATCATCATCATCATCGTGTGCCGTACCGGTTGGCGTTGGCGACCATGTCCTTCCACAATCTTCTATCCACAGTGTATCGTATGAGTTCTGTTGTTGAATGTTTTCCGTGCCATGACACCAAGCAATCCTCCAGAATTTTTCTCTTTGTCGTCCGCGATCTCTCTTTCCTTTTATTTTGCCAGTTGTAACCAAGTATTCCAACTTTCCTCTTCTCATGATGTGCCCAAAAAATGTTGATTGCTTCTTTCTGATGTTTTTTAAGATCTCCTTTTTTGTGTTGGCCTTTTTGAGAACTTTCTCATTGGTCTTTTCGCTATCCAGAGAACTCTCAACATTCTTCTGAGAAATCCCATCTCTGTGGCCTCTAATCGTCTTTTCAATTGTTTGTCTATTGTCCATGATTCGCTAATACCTATATGTCAGAATTGGTTCTATATAGCATCGATGAACTCTCTCATTTCTATTTAATTAGATTTGTTGCATAAAATGTTTTGTCATTTTCTGAAATGCTATTTTGGCCTGAGCTATTCTGCTTTTTATTTCTCTGTTGCATCTTCCATCTGATATTATCACTGTGCCCAAGTATTTCAAACATTGCACTTGTTTCAGATTTGTCTTGTTTATTTTTAAGTTGCATGATTATTTCTTCGATATAACCATTACTTTTGTTTTCTTACTATTCAGACTGAGACCTTTCTTGTTGCTTTCTTTTACTATTATGTCTATCATTTCTTGTAGTTCATTCTCTGTCTCTGCTATTAAGACTGTGTCATCCGCCTATCGTAAATTATTTATGTTTTGACCGTTGACTTCGATTCCTTTTTTTGTTGTCTACTATTAATCTCATAATATGTTCGCTGTAAAGTGAAAATAAATCCAGCGACAGAACACAGTCTTGTCTGACTCCTTGTTTAATATATTTAAATTGTCCTGTTTGGTTGTTAATTCGTATAGCTGCTATTTGTTGCCAGTACATGTTTTTTTATGATTCGCAGATCCTTGCCATCAATGTTTAATTTCTCCAGTATATTTATTATTTCCACATACTTTACTTTGTCAAATACTTTTGTGTAGTCTATAAAGCACATATATAGATCTTTCTTTACCTCTATAGATATGTCTATTAATGTCCTTATTTATATCCTTTATGTCCTTATATATATAATCCCCTTTATTGGTGCCCTTTCTTTCCACAAATCCACATTGTTCCTCACTTATTTCTGGTTTTATTTTGTTCCTTACACGTCTCACGATGATTCATAGTAATATTTTCGTCATATGACTCATGAGACTAATAGTGCGTTGGTCTTCACAGTCAGTGGCGCCTGACATCTTCGGTATGGCTACAAATATAGATTTTAGTAAATCTTCGGGTATGTGTCCAGTGTTATATAACATTGTGTCATTGAATAGATTTGAATAGCGGGGTAGAGTTCTGCCCTACCAAATGAGGAGCAAGACGTCTCCTTTCCTCCGCTAGTCTTCTGGACACCCTTGGGCAAGGTGGAGCTCCCGTTTAGCCCCCCTATCAGGGTTATGTGAAGCCATTGGAGCAGGTGGTGGATGGTGTTGTGGGAGCAGCCGACAAGTAGTGCCGGTTATGGTCCCCACACCGCGATGGCAGGCAGAGGATCTCATGTATAGAGACAATGGCTGCGATCTCCGACTAGTACAGTCACTGCCAAGAAGGAAAGGAATGGCAAACTACCTTCTTATATTGCCTGGAATAATCATGACAAACCACAACTTTATACTACAACCAATGATGGAAAATGTACAACTGAAATAAACAAAAGAATAGGAATGGCAAAAAGTAATTTTAATGTTATGAAGGACATACTAACATCAAAACAAATAACAACAAAGCTAAAACTAAGAAAAGCAAAATGTTACATCTTCTCAATATTCCTATATGGTGCCGAAACATGGACATTAGACAAGAAAACAGAACAGAGAATTGAAGCCTTCGAAATGTGGATTTATAGAAGAATAGGAAAAATTGGATGGAAGGAAAAGAAAACAAACGACGAAGTCTTAAAACAACTAAAAATGAAAAGAGAACTTCTGAACACAATTAGAACAAGACAAATGCGATTCTTGGGCCATGTTAAAAGACACAACAGCCTACTGAAAGTAATCCTGGAGGGGAAAATACAAGGTAAAAGAGGCAGAGGCAGACCAAGACTAACATGGACGAGTAACATCAAAAGATGAACAAATCAGCCTATGACAACCTGCACCATCAAAGCAAGAGATAGAGTAGAATGGCGCTTCATGGTAGCCGACCTTTGTTGCGGAGACGGCACTCGATGATGATGATGATGATGATGTGGCTGATGTACATTTTTCCCATTTAACCATGAAATATTTAGGTTACATATTCCTGCCATCTATCTATTATATCTTTATTGTTTCTTAGCATTTCTCCAATTTTGTCTGCAATACATCCGCTTTATGTAGTATTTTTTCTTTTTATTAGTCATTCTCTTTATTTCTTTTTGCATTCCTCTTAAATCTTGTTAATTTCCTTAGTTTTCGATTTCTGGACATTTTTAGCTGAGCCAGTCTTTTTCGCCTTTTGCACATTTTGTGTATTTCATTATCTATTTTGTTGTATTGAGCAGTGTTCGTTGCTTGTCTTCTTTCTTCCATTTTTTCAAAGATGGTGTTAGTTATCCATTTTTGTTCTTTTCTTTTTTTTGGTAAGGTGTCGCAAGATTCTTGTATGCTTTTCTTTATGCATTGCCATTTGATTGTGACTTTTTCATCAGGATTCTCTCTTCTGTATTGCTCAATTTCTTCTTCTAGCAGCTTCTGATCGCCTTCAATGTCAAAACTCTGCGTCAAATGTTTCCAGCTACGTGGACATATTAGCAGGGAACAAATTGTTTTGAGACAATGTATGGAATTAACAAAAGGGAGCCCACTAAACAGCTACAACAATAAAGTTAATTAACTCCACCAAAAAGCAATCAATGTGGAGAAAACACGCACACCCTTATAATAGAGAGCATTCTAAATATATTCAAGACGTCCCCTGATAGAACATTCTAGATCTAGTTAATATGTCCCCTGATAAAATAGAGAAAATCTATGATATAGTTAGTACGTCCGCTGATATAACAGAGAACATTCTAGATCTAGCTACTGAGTCCACTGATATAACAGAGAACATTCTAGATCTAGCTACTGAGTCCACTGATATAACAGAGAACATTCTAGATCTAGCTACTGAGTCCACTGATATAACAGAGAACATTCTAGATCTAGCTACTGAGTCCACTGATATAACAGAGAACATTCTAGATCTAGCTACTGAGTCCACTGATATAACAGAGAACATTCTAGATCTAGCTACGGAGTCCACTGATATAACAGAGAACATTCTAGATCTAGCTACTGAGTCCACTGATATAACAGAGAACATTCTAGATCTAGCTACTAAGTCCACTGATATAACATAGAACATTCTAGATCTAGCTACTGAGTCCACTGATATAACAGAGAACATTCTAGATCTAGCTACTACGTCCACTGATATAACAGAGAACATTCTAGATCTAGCTACTACGTCCGCTGATATAACAGAGAACATTCTAGATCTAGCTACTGAGTCCACTGATATAACAGAGAACATTCTAGATCTAGCTACTACGTCCGCTGATATAACAGAGAACATTCTAGATCTAGCTACTGAGTCCACTGATATAACAGAGAACATTCTAGATCTAGCTACTACGTCCGCTGATATAACAGAGAACATTCTAGATCTAGCTACTGAGTCCACTGATATAACAGAGAACATTCTAGACTTAATTCATAAAGCAGCGGTAACGGGGGAAAATTATCGCCGTCTACAGAAGTAAGCCTGAGGGCTGAAAGGGAAACCCTAAAACACCCTTACTAACATGACGTCTTCAGCTCTGGGAGCTGTTGGAGCTGTGGGCGACAGACATCGTTCTATCTATAGCAACCCTTGCACGCAAAACTGAAAATGTCGCGCAAGTTGTAAAAAGTGGGGGGGGGGATGTGGGTGTGTTCTTTTTTAACACACAGGCTTATTTCTATTGAAGGCGATGTCAAAACTAAACATTAACATTAAGACGTTTATAGAAATCAGCCAAAGCTCATGTACGGATAGATCTGAGGCTGGCAAATAATGCATCAGGGATCCCCATTATCTTGAAAGATGTCTCCATAAAACACTGCATGATTTCAAGACTATCAAGCAATATTAAAACAGAGGCAGAAAGCACTAACAAATAACTCTCTCTCTCTCTCTGCGATCAGGACCCAATCAGAGTAGGATTCCAGCTCCTCACATGAACTCAGCTGTCCGGTTAGGTGTGTTACAAACAGAACATCACTATTAGAGTCTGCCAGATCCACTCTGATTGAACACCCGTTAAAAACGTTGCACTGTGTTCTGCGCCAGTGGCCCAGTGCATCCGATTTCAGCCAGCATTTTATTCAGGTTTGCTTTCCTTAGCCTTTGATTGTCCCCAATCTTCCTGCAAGGCAGCAGGTGATCTTTTCTGTAGGGGGATTCTGCCCTTAGATGGTCGGCCCTCCCAGGTTTACGAGCACCATCTGCCCGAGTCACTAGAGGTGACTAACACAGACATGCACATAGCGATACGAGGCATGACTAACACTGACATACATCAAGATATATGACACATGACTAACATAAACATGCACATAAAGATATGAGATATGACTGACATAGACATGCACCCACACAGAAATTACACATGTCTAACATGGACATGCACACAAAGATATGAGATATGACCAACATAGATAGGCACACACAATGATATGAGATGTGACTAGCATAGCCATGCAAACACAAGGATATGAGATGTGACATACACAGACATGCACACACAAAGATATGAGATATGACTAACATAAACATAAACACAGAGATATGAGATATCACTAGCCCAAACATGCACACACAAAGATATGACACATGACCAACACAGACACACACCAAGATATGATATATCACTAGCCCAAACATGCACACACAAAGATATGACACATGACTAACACAGATACACACTAAGATATGAGATATGACTAAACACATACACACTTAAAGATATGAGACATGACTAAAACAGATACACACTAAGATATGAGATATGACTAAACACATACACACTTAAAGATATGAGACATGATTAACACAGACACTCCAAGATATGAGATACGACTAACATGACACACACCAAGATATGAGCCATGGCTAGCACACACACACACACACACACAAGCCAAGATATGAGCCTTGGCTAGCAATGAAACACACCAAGAAATGAACCATGTCCAGCACAGAATGAAAATATCCAGTACACATTAAGGTATCCATATGCTTGGGTTTGTTGTAGTCGGCAGACTCTTCTTAACGTGGGAATCATCGACATACGAGACGCCGGCCCCATGAACTGTTAACAGATATCGTCCAAACAGTTGTACGGAGATTTGAGAGTGCAGTCTGACCCGTAGAATGTTCCCTTGCATGAACAGATCCCGGTTGACTGTTCACAGGTGTCATTGAAACAGTGGTCAGGACATTTGAGAGTGCAGTCTGGTCCGTAGTACGCTTCCTTGCGCGTACAGTCTGCTCTTTCTGTGTCACATATGATGTCACAGCCATCAGAACACGTCTGTTCGCACTGTAGCCCAAAATTACCATCAGGACAAGTGTCATCACAGGTATAGCCAGGATGTTTGCAATGTTGGCATTTTCCGGATTTTCCTCGCATAAAGAACTGATACTAAGACAAGACCCGGAGCAGTCGTGTCCATAGATCCCATGTGAACAGTAGCCGTGACAAGTACCGATGATGACGGTGCAGCCTTTGCAACACCCACTACACACTGCACAAAACGACCAAGAATGCCCGTCCAGACAATAGGTGTCTGTAAATGTTTGCACCTCACACACCGTCAGTGCACTCCCGTCCTGCGAAAAGGTCGGTGAGAACTCAAACTTACTGTGTGCCATTGTCGCTTGTATGATGACTACAATAGTGTTCACAGAAACAGAAATATTTGGGTATGATATATCATTATACTGGAACACTACACCGCCACTGTCAGAGAAAACCTTTGGAGTGTCATTCTTTACCCGAATCATAGTGCTAGCTTGATGATAAATTCGAATGGTGTGAGTCTTCTGGGACGTGTCAAAGTTCAGATACCAATAAACAGAATTGGTTCCACTTCTCAATTGTGTGTCTGTGCAGTCATTGTCATAAAGATTGGTCTTTGTTTTGCCATTAACTGCGGCCTCTGGTCCACATCCGTCCACTGTGTTATCAAGCATTAAATGTGTCGGTCTGGTTTGCGTTCTGTTTGAGAGCCACATTCCGACCCCTGCCAATGTAGGTGGAGCAAATATTTGCAACTATCACCCTTCAATCCGTAACTTGTTGATTAGACCATGAAACTGTCGGATCTGTAGGTCCAGATCCCTAGGCGTATTTGCAAACTAGATCAAAGTACTGACACTAGGGTCCGAAACGCTCTCGCCGACAACTGTCACCGTTTGTGCATGTCCCTGTAGCCCTGTCACAAACTGAGCGATTTTAGCAGTGACACTGCAACGCACAATTTTCCCCGAACCAACCGTCTACACAAGTTAGGCAGTTAGGTCATTAGCTTCCAATATCGCAAACGAAGCCAGCAGAATAGAGACTTGATCTACAGCGGTGGTTAACGAAATGTGCACAAACAATTATTTCAAACCCGTGGTTACAATTCTAACAATCCGCCAACTCGCTGTGACAACAGACAGCGCGATGTTCAAGATCAGCATTGTATACACCACGGCTAGAACTCGGACGAACTTCCATCTTGGTGCGTCCCATGACGTCATCAAATAAATAAAAAAAAAAATAAATAAAAAAAAAAAAAATAACTAATGGAATTCTCTTAAAGGAGATAAACAAGAAAGTAAAACAGCACACTTCAAAGATGCTCAGCTCATAGCCAACTATTCCACAGGCCTACGGGTTGAAAGGAATCACTCAAAGCTTGTGACGTTTTCAGCAAAGCGAGCAGGCACGGTTGTGGTTAAAACGACGTCATTCTATAGCTCGCATAGCTGAATACGTCACACGCTTTGGGTTATTTCTGGAAAGCCCGCTCAGACCGCGGGTCATTAGAAATGGTTGATTGTACTATGCCAATAGTTATAGCAATGACGCACAGGAATGGTTGACTGTACTCTATTTCTTGCTTTGATGGTGCAGGCTGTCATAGATTGACTTGTCCATCTTTTGATGTTACTCGGCCATATTAGTCTTGGTCTGCCTCTGAATCTTTTACCTTGTATTTTTCCTTCCAATATTACTTTTAGTAGGCTGTTGTGTCTTTTAACATGCCCCAAAAATTTAATTTTTCTTGTCTTAATTGTATTTAATAGTTCTCTTTTTTTATTTTCAGTTGTTTTAAAACTTCATCGTTTGTTTTCTTTTCTTTCCATCCAATTCTACCTATTCTTCTGTAAATCCACATTTCAAAGGATTCAATTTTCTGTTCTGTTTTCTTGTCTAATGTCCATGTTTCTGCACCATACAGGAATACTGAGAAGATGTAACATTTTGCCATTCTTAGTTTCAGCCCTGCTGATATTTGTTTTGTTGTTAGTATATTTTTCATGGCATTAAAATTACTTGTCATATCTATTCTTTTGTTTATTTCAATTTTACATTTTCCATCATTGGTTATAGTATGTCCCAGGTAGTTGTAGCTCTGGACTGTCTCCAGATGTTAGAATTTCTCTCCGTGGCTTTCTTTGGAGTGTTTCGTGATGAGGCTCGAATCTCTTTCACGGTGGTCTGACATATTCGTCTTTCGTGTTCTGAACATGCCTCATGTGTACCACACACTTTGCTGTTTTCGCCCTCTGGGCCGTTGATCATTTTTGATTCATCCGCCCCATCCACCGACACAGACTTTTTATATTCGGGTTGAACATACCCGGCGGCGTCATTTTTTTGTCGAACCATGTACTTGACTATTGAACCGCGAACACACGACACAAAGCAGAATAAATCATATTCCACTTAAATATCGGCAATCACAGTTTATCCACACGTCCGAAGTAAAACATACACCAAACGGGGAATAGCAACACATAATTTCATAACTTGACTGTCACGTAAATCATTTAACTATATCGGCAAGAGCCGAAATATAAAAAAAGACTTGACGTAGCCGCCATGACACCGGTTGACTGTACTATGCCAATAGTTACAGCAGTAACGCACAGAAATGCAGATTTCACATATCAAATAGAGATACCGCTATAAATTAAATCACATATCTCTACCTCGTCCGTCACTTTTCTTGATCTATTCTCCACTCAGATCCCAATACCCGCCTACTTTTCAGTGATCCTCCAGTGATGATTTGGTAGCCTTCAAACGCGACAGGAGTCTGAGAGACATTCTTGTCACGAGCCGCCTACCCCGCTCAAACCACAAACACCTTGGTACTGTTCGTTGTGGACGTAGAGTTTGCAGAACTTGTGTCCACGTGCTTTGCACCGATTCAGTCTTGTTCCCTAATAAGCGATTCGACATCATGAAGGGGTTTTCTTGTGTGTCACGGAATATCATCTACGCCATAATATGTAAGTATTGCCAGATGACGTATGTGGGCGAATCTGGACGACGCTTGAGTGATAGATTTTGTGAGCATTTCAGTGATGTTGAACAAACGACTGGCAGCCTGGAGTCTGCCAATTTCAACTTCCCTGGCCATAGTGGTAAACCTGGCATGCAAGTCACTGGTATTGTCTCGTGTCACTCCAGCAAACGCAGCTGGTTCGCCCTTGAGAATCGCCTCATTGCCCAGTTGGGTTCGCTGTCCCCCAAGATATGAACATATCACTCTCATACACATAGGACACCCACTATACATTTCTTACCCCCATGCGCTACCGAACATATACATGTTTATATATTTGTCTGCATATGTATTGGCACATTTGGGCCCCTTTGGTTTTCTTTTGTGTGCTTTGTGGCAATATATATATATATATATATATATATATATATATATATATATATATATATACGGATGTATGCTTGTACGCATTTATTGTTATATACACGTTTTATTTTACTCATCGGTTCGGGGTGCACACACAACAGAGTTAGATATGCACAATTTAATCATATCTGGAACCCACCTCCCCATATTTTTAGAACCCTTCCGTTACGTCTTCTCCCCTGACTGCCTGGTCAGTACGATATATAGTTGGTCATCCCACCTTCTCATTTTTGTCCATTCAGAAGCTGGCCACGCTCTGGAACACAGGGAAGTGACCTTTTGTTTATTTCCTTTCTTGAGTATCTAGCATATTATCACCATGTAATTAGATTTGTTTACATATCCTTATATGTATTTTTGTGTTGTTGTTTGTTGTTCCAGCTGAAGATCTACTTGGCGGCAATGTCCCTCTTTGTTTTGTCCATTACCACGTAAAGAAATCACCATACCACTTTCTTCTTCTTCTTTTGGGGGGATCGCTATTATCATCAGCTTTACAGCAGCATCGCATCTTTACGCATCTTGATGCCTTCACTTCTTTACCGCTGTAAGCCACACCAGCGGTGATATAGAACTGTGGTCAGTGTGTTATATTTTAGTCATCTCACTACAGTATTCCTGGAAATGTTGAAGCTGATAAGTTTACAAAAAAAAAAAACGTGGTAAATGATAACAGCTGCATACACATATAGTATTTGTGGAGTCCAAGCCTTTGTCAGGAACAAATATACGAACATGTGGAATACAGAATAAACCCCCTCTACCCCATTCCCAACTCAAAAGAAAAAAAAATGATCTCTACTACCATCTCAGCGCAAAAATAACAAAGTAACAATTTGTAGACCCCCGTTGGCCACAACAGATTGAAGTACCATCATTTCAACATAACGAGAATAAGAACCTCTGATGAATGTGCCTGTGGCACAGACAAAATAAATGTCTGCTGAACAACTTCTACAATCATGTCCAACATAAATAGAGAAGGCTCTTGTGGCCTTGGCCTTCACTTTGCGTGAACTTGCTGTATAGAGATGTCACCAACCTTAACCTCATCGACACTGTCTTTAAACGTATTCAAATTGGCAAATGTAAAGTGACGTAATAGAAGGTGTTATATGGGGAAATTCATAATGTAAACAACCTTTATACAGCACAATTCTCCAAACGGATTTACAGAAGATTTGATTTATGATCATTGTTTTTTGAAAACCGTCATGCAGACACGAAGGATAGTAAACTCGAATGGATCAAACAAAAGAAATAAAGTGAATGCTTCATTATACCAGTCCATACAAGACACAAGAAAATACGTGATCTATCATAATTATCATGAGCCGTACCGGTGAAGCTGGCGATCATGTCCTTCAACAATTCTCTATCCATAATATATCGTATAGGTCTATAGAGGTAAAGAAAGATCTATATATGTGCTTTATAGACTACACAAAAGCATTTGACAAAGTAAAGCATGTGGAAATAATAAATATGCTAGAGAAATTAAACATTGATGGCAAGGATCTGTGAATCATAAAAAAACATGTACTTGGAACAAACAGCAGCTATACGAATTAACAACCAAACAGGACAATTCCAATATATAAAACAAGGAGTCAGACAAGGATGTGTTCTGTCACCGGATTTGTTTTCACTTTACAGCGAACATATTATGAGATCAATAGTAGACAAAAAAGGAATTGAAGTCAACGGTCCCAACATATATAATTTGCTATATGCGGATGAAACAGTCTTAATGGCAGAGACAGAGAACGAACTACAAGAAATGATAGACATAATAGTGGAAGAAAGCAACATGAAAGGTCTCAGTCTGAATAGTAAGACAACATAAGTAATGGTCATATCGAAGAAACAATCATCACCATCATGCAGCATAAAAATAAAAGAGACTAACCTGAAACAAGTACAACGTTTCAAATACTTGGGCACAATAATTACATCAGATGGGAGATGCAACACAGAAATAAAAAGCAGAATAGCTCAGGCCAAAATAGCATTTCAGAAAATGAAAATATCTTATGCAACAAATCTATGTCAATAAAAATGAGAAAGAGAGTTCATCGTTGCTATATAGAACCAATTCAATTCTGACCTATGGAAGCGAATCATGGACAGTAGACAAACAAATGAAAAGACGATTAGAGGCCACAGAGATGGGATTTCTCAGAAGAATGTTGAAAGTTCCCTGGACAGATAAGAAGAACAATGAGGAAGTTCTCAAAGAGGCCAACACAAAAAGGGAGCTCTCAAAAAACATCAGAAAGAAGCAATAAATATTTTTCGGGCACATCATGAGAAGATGAAAGTTGGAATACTTGGTTACAACTGGCAAAATAAAAGGAAAGAGAGATCGCGGACGACAAAGAGAGAAAATACTGAATAGCTTGGTGTCATGGCATGGAAAACACTCAACAATAGAACTGATACGATGCACTGTAGATAGAAGATTGTGGAGGGACATGATTGCTTACGCCAACCGGCAGGGTACATGATGATGATGAATATATCGTATAAATCTGTTGTTGGCTGTTTACCGTGTCATGACACCAAGTTATCCAGCATCTTCTCTCTTTGTCGTCTACGATTTCTCTTGCTATGTATTCTGCCGGTTGTAACCAAGTATTCCAACTTTTCTCTTCTGATGATGTGCCCGACAAAATAGTGATTGTTTCTTTCTGATGTTTCTTAGGAATTCCCTTTTGTGTTAGGTTCTTTGAGAATTTCCTCGTGGGTATTTTTAGCTGACCAGGGAACTTTCAACATTCTAGTAATCTAAAAGTAAATAATATATAATTCATTTAAGGTTTTGAATTTCAAAGTGGCCTTTTCTTAAATCTTGTTCTTCTGTAATTGTCTATCTAAGTTGTATTATAATACGATTATGTTGTTTGAAAGGGGAGAGAAGTCGGTGGTTAAATAGAAAATGAGCTTTACAGGCAATGACGAGTCATATTATAATTGTCTTTAATGAAACAATATGGCGATACTGACGACGATAAGAGGAACATTACTTTCAACAGAAAAAGAGCACATATTACAAACGTTGACATACACCAGCAATTTTGCTCAAAATCAGCGCTCTTGCATGCATCGTTGTCCCGTTGTCGATGGTTACCATGGCAACACTTGAATTGTCCACTGAGTTTACACCTGGAAAGACAAATAATTTAAATAAAGCGGTATGTGGTTTCATGTATTTACATGTCAGAGCTATGTAAGTAGTAATAGATGTTCCTCAAGGTAAACATTCCCGATGGATGCTTGAGATGTCACTAATAACATCTTCTGAAGAAAGCTAGAGATAATAATAAAATATATATTAAACTCAATTAAATGAATTAACAGGAAGAAAAGAAGTCAAATTTTCAGGATGTGTGAAATCAAAGGAAGGAAATATAAAAATGGGACAGGAGAAGACAATGAAAAGATGGACAGAATACATCAGTCAACTCTATGATGATGAAACACAAGAGCTAAACAATTCAAACAAAGGCACAGGTGGTCAAACAAAGACACAGGTGGTCAAACAAAGACACAGGTGGTCAAACAAAGACACAGGTGGTCAAACAAAGACACAGGTGGTCAAACAAAGACCACCAATAATGCAAAGTGAATTGAAGGACGCAATTCAACACATGAAAAAAGAGTCAAAGCTCCAGGTCTCGACAATATAACAATCGAAGAGATAAATGCATTAGGAGAGCTGGGAGTACAAGTCATAACAAAAGAACTCAATGACATATATAACACTGGACACATACCCAAAGATCTACTAAAATCTATCTTTGTAGCCATACCGAAGAATTCAGGCGCCACTGATTGTTAAGACCTTCGCACTATTAGTCTCATGAACCATATGACTAAAATATTACTAACAATCATCATGTGACGTGTAAAGAACAACATAAAACCAGAAATAAGTGAGGAACAATGTGGATTTGTGGAAGGAAAGGGCACCAATAATGCAATATACATTTTAAGAATATTGATAGAAAGATCTATAGAGGTAAAGAAAGATCTATATATGTGCTTTATAGACTTCACGAAAGCATTTGACAAAGTAAAGCATGTAGAAATAATCAATTTGCTGGCGAAATTAAACATTGATGGCAAGGATCTGCGAATCATAAACAAAACATGTACAGACAACAACCAGCAGCTATACGAATTAACAACCAAACAGGACAATTTCAATATATAAAACAAGGAGTCAGACAAGGCTGTACTCTTCCGCGGGATTTGTTTTCACTTTACAGCGAACATATTATGAGATCAATAGTAGACAAAAAATGAATTGAAGTCAACAGTCACAATATAAATAAGTTGGAGACAAATCATAATAAATGAAATTATAGAGGGAAACGTCCGAGGCGATAATCAGCGAATCAATTAAGAGGATGAGGTATGTTTACAGCGCTCGGAAAAAATGACAAATAATCAACAACAGAAAAAAAAACAAATAACAATATATATGGACCGAAGCAGGATCGAACCCGTACTCAGTGGCACGGCGCCTTGCCATGAAAAACCTAACGCTAAGGAACACTTCCACTTAGGCTATTAGCTACCGGTCTTACGGCCAGTTGTTTGATGTGCGACGGGGATAATCTGACGATTAATTGTTTATATGTTTTGAATTGGAGTCAAATGCAATGGCCAAACATCATCATGTGCTATACATTAAAAAAAAAATATGACGACCACCATTTTCAGGAGGACGTGAACTTCCTCTATATGGTGGATAGGCGGCAGGAATCATTAAAGGCTATGTATGAAAAGTGTTCCTTGTTGCAGTTTCCTCATATTCCAAGTTCGGCTTGTTGCAGGAGCTACTGAGTTAAGTGCTCTGTGCACACCGTGAGCTGTGTGTCTCATCCGTTTTGATCATGTTTCGATATTCCAATTGCTTACAATGAATAATAATATCGTATAACAGGGAACAGTTGACTGTGTTCACTTTCTGCGCGGTTTCGCCTTATATCTTTTGACGTGTGCTGAGACTGCTGCAAAGGGAACTACGGTTACTTTTATTTGTTTGGGAGATGCGATATTAATTCGGATGATTACGCTGGCACGGGCGGTTGAGCAATTATGGATTTTAATTCGTTTGCAGTGATACCGGGACCTTCCATAACCAAAGAACCGAAGACCTGGACGCAATATCAACATTGACAGAAAACACCTGGCGAATAAATGACACGGCACTGTTAGTCCTACTCTAAACTGTTGCTCTACACACACACAAATATTCAGCAAATATCAAACATGGGAGCCGAGATAGTTCAGTGGTTGGTGAACTGGACTACTATGGACAAGAGGTCGGATTCGATAATAATCGACGGCTTCCAGGTTCAACCAGCCTAAATGGGCCCCAGATTTCTTCTGGGAAAATGAAGCTATCCTGTCGTAGTACCGACCACATTACCCCAAAAAATCAAGCACTCAAAGACTGTCAAAGTTATGGTCACTAATACCATATTTCCTACACGCCACTTGGCGTGACGACGCTCTACTTTTTACTACTTTATATTTCAAACATTGACATTTCTCTACTTTATATTTCAAACATTGACATTTCTCAACTTTATACTACTTTATATTTTAAACATTGACATTTCTCTACTTTTTACTACTTTATATTTCAAACATTGACATTTCTCTACTTTTTACTACTTTATATTTCAAACATTGACATTTCTCTACTTTATACTACTTTATATTTCAAACATTGACATTTCTCTACTTTTTACTACTTTATATTTCAATCATTGACATCTCTCTACTTTTTTACTACTTTATATTTCAAACATTGACATTTCTCTACTTTATACTACTTTATATTTCAAACATTGACATTTCTCTACTTTATACTACTTTATATTTCAAACATTGACATTTCTCTACTTTTTACTACTTTATATTTCAAACATTGGCATTTCTCTACTTTTTACTACTTTATGTTTCAAACATCGTTAGATTATTCTCACATCTACAAAATGGACTCATCAGGAAATTCATTCTCTACCTTTGTGATCTAATGTCAAAGTCATAAACGTTGTACTTTTCAGTCACTGACTCTCTTCCAGGTTCTCTAATAATTCATTGTATACGTCTTGACTTACAAACTTGCTTGTGACTTTCACCTTTCAGACCTTCAATCACTCACTTCGCTATTCTTGCATTCCTCGCCTTCAGGCTGAGGTCTCAGAGCTGACTAACCCGACAAATGTCTCCTAATCCACACCGAGGCTTGACTAGGGTCATATATCCCATCCGTCCAACCAATATTGACACAAGTATAAAAAGTGAAAATGTTTTGACAAGTAACATTATCTCAGCAACGTTATTAGGTAGAAAGATAAAAAAATATTGCAAGAGCCATCAACAAACACTACAAGAACACCAGATTCAAGGGCCGACAAAAACAGATGGATTAGTGGAATATTAGGAATATTAGGAACATCAGGAAACAAACATGAACTGTGGACAATATAGGAGCAAAGTGCCGCAAACGATATCCATTGACTGAAGACAAAAGGGAAGCAAATATTAAACAGAAGAAGTAGAAGAGGGCTTCCCTTAATTCACATTGCTGAAAATGTCAGCTACAAGATTGTTACCTCGATTACTGCATCACACACACACAATCACGCGCGCACACCACATACAAACATACTTATTCTCTCTCTCTTACTCACACACACATACACATGCGCTGCTGTTATATTTCCTTAAAGTGAGCAAGCATTTCCATAAAGTGAGCAAACACTTCCATAAAGTGAGCAAACATTTCATAAAGTGAGCAAACATTTCCTTAAAGTGAGCAAACATTTCCATAAAGTGAGCAAACATTTCCATAAAGTGAGCAAACATTTCCATAAAGTGAGCAAACATTTCCATAAAGTGAGCAAACATTTCGATAAAGTGAGTAAACATTTCCTTAAAATGAGCAAACATTTCCATAAAGTGAGCAAACACTTCCATAAAGTGAGCAAAATTTCCATAAAGTGACCAAACACTTCCATAAAGTGACAAACACTTCCATAAAGTGAGCAAACATTTCCATAAAGTGAGCAAACATTTCCTTAAAGTGAGCAAACACTTCCATAAAGTGAGCAAACATTTCCATAAAGTGAGCAAACACTTCCATAAAGTTAGTAAACATTTCCATAAAGTCAGCAAACATTTCCATAAAGTGAGCAAACACTTCCATAAAGTGAGCAAACATTTCCAAAAAGTGAGCAAACACTTCCATAAAGTGAGCAAACATTTCCATAAAGTGAGCAAACACTTCCATAAAGTGAGCAAACACTTCCATAAAGTGAGCAAACATTTCCATAAAGTGAGCAAACACTTCCATAAAGTGAGCAAACATTTCCATAAAATTGAGCAAACATTTCCAAAAAGTGAGCAAACACTTCCATAAAGTGAGCAAACATTTCCATAAAGTGAGCAAACATTTCCATAAAGTGAGCAAACACTTCCATAAATTGAGCAAACATTTCCATAAAATTGAGCAAACATTTCCAAAAAGTGAGCAAACACTTCCATAAAGTGAGCAAACACTTCCATGAAGTGAGCAATCATTTCCATAAAGTGAGCAAACATTTCTATAAAGTAAGTAAAAATTTCCATAAAGTGAGCAAACACTTCCATCAATTGAGCAAACATTTCCATAAAGTGAGCAAACATTTCCATAAAGTGAGCAAACACTTCCATAAAGTGAGCAAACATTTCCATAAAGTGAGCAAACATTTCCATAAATTCAGCAAACATTTCCATAAAGTGAGCAAACAATTCCATAAAGTGAGCAAACAATACCATAAAGTGAGCAAACAATTCCATAAAGTCAGCAAACATTTCCATAAAGTCAGCAAACATTTCCATGAAGTGAGCAAACATTTCCATAAAGTGAGCAAACAATTCCATAAAGCGAGTAAACAATTCCATAAAGTCAGCAAACATTTCCATAAAGTGAGCAAACATTTCCATAAAGTGAGCAAACAATTCCATAAAGTGAGCAAACAATTCCATAAAGTCAGCAAAGATTTCCATAAAGTGAGAAAACATTTCCATAATGTGAGCAAACATTTCCATAAAGTGAGCAAACAATTCCATAAAGTCAGCAAACATTTCTAAGCACAAATAACTAGTAAACAATTGCAGTAGTTGGTCAATGACTGACTTGTAAACGTAGCTGGACACGTCCATTCTGGCAAAGTGGACATGGCTAACAGTGGGACGAGGTATGTGAAAGCAGGGCCTTGGAATATTGGCAGTCTGAAACAGAGAAAGTACGCCATACAACACTAAGCTATATGTTTTATAACCAGTCCCTGGCAACCCCAGACATATCAAAATATTAATATTACATAATTATCTCAACATAACTAAGTCACCCAATTATCTCATGAGATTTGAGGTCTCGCTGGTGAGATCAACTTTTGTGTTGAGATCTCTCGATGTGGTTAAAGAATAAACTTAAATACTAATTGACACTGTTCAAGTACAACGATTGGAATAGGATAAAACAGGTTAAAATAAGACATTACCAAGCCTAAATTGTATTGCCATTAGAATGTTGATAGAGAAAGTTGCAGGAGACTACACGACTACTACTTCTACCACACGCATAGAGATTGAGGCTGTGACAGAAGCTATCGCGTGGGTGGTTAAGAGACCAACAACACATGCGATCATCTTGACTAACTGACAAAATGTGCTTCTCCAGGACTGACAATGGCACACTCCTCATTGAATGGGTGCACTTACTCGATATGTCTCATGTTAGCAGCCTAACCTGAATGTGTTATCCAGGACACGAGGGGGTTGATGGCGATGAGATAGCCGACAGGTTGTCGGGGACTGCACAAGAGACCTTAAAAATGGATAAGCATGACATAGAGAGGGCTTTTAAAGACCACCTCTCACAGGATGGCGACAAGGAAGTGTATACCATAAACCTATGTGTCAAGGGAAAGGTGGAACACGGCACCACGAAAGCTCAAATCAGAAAATGCATCCGCAGCGGAAAGGCCGTATAACGTTCAATAAGGGCATGAATAAATCAATAGAGGAGTACTTCAATGGTTACTGGAAAGGGCGACAGATCAGACATGGGAATTCCCTGATTGATGTGACGCCAGTCCGAACCAAAGACTAAAGATTATAAAGCCCAGTATCTAAAAGAGAATACTGACATCATTCATAATCGCCACCGCCAGCACAACAGATAAGCCTAGAGACAAAGAATTACTTAGGGTAGCTATGGTTATCACATGATGATGATATTATAATGAACATTTTTTTTTTTTAAAAGAAAAAAGTGGTATGGTATCAGCTTTACGTAGGTAAGAAACAAGACAAAAGTGGAACGACGTTTCGGCTGAAAAGACCTTCAGCTGGAACAACTAAAGACGACACAAAAGTATGTATAGGGAAATACATAGAAATCAAACGATTTGGGGATAATATGAAAGGCTCAAAAAAGGAAAATAAGTCACTTCCATGTCGTCTTGATCTTAGTCAGACACTAAGCTTGGTCAGACACGAAGCTTGGTCAGACACGAAGCTTAGTCAGACACGAAGCTTAGTCAGACACTAAGCTTGGTCAGACACTAAGCTTGGTCAGACACTAAGCTTGGTCAGACACGAAGCTTGGTCAGACACAAAGCTTTGTCAGACACGAAGCTTGGTCAGACACGAAGCTTGGTCAGACACTAAGCTTGGTCAGACACAAAGCTTTGTCAGACACGAAGCTTGGTCAGACACTAAGCTTGGTCAGACACTAAGCTTGGTCAGACACGAAGCTTGGTCAGACACGAAGCTTGGTCAGACACGAAGCTTGGTCAGACACTAAGCTTGGTCAGACACTAAGCTTGGTCAGACACTAAGCTTGGTCAGACACTAAGCTTGGTCAGACACTAAGCTTGGTCAGACACTAAGCTTGGTCAGACACGAAGCTTGGTCAGACACTAAGCTTGGTCAGACACGATGCTTAGTCAGACACGAAGCTTAGTCAGACACGAAGCTTAGTCAGACACGAAGCTTAGTCAGACACGAAGCTTGGTCAGACACGATGCTTAGTCAGACACGAAGCTTAGTCAGACACGAAGCTTGGTCAGACACGATGCTTAGTCAGACACGAAGCTTGGTCAGACACGAAGCTTGGTCAGACACGAAGCTTGGTCAGACACAAAGCTTGGTCAGACACGAAGCTTGGTCAGACACAAAGCTTGGTCAGACACAAAGCTTTGTCAGACACAAAGCTTAGTCAGACACGAAGCTTGGTCAGACAAAAAGCTTGGTCAGACACGAATCTTGGTCAGACACAAAGCTTGGTCAGACACAAAGCTTGGTCAGACACGAAGCTTGGTCAGACACAAAGCTTGGTCAGACACAAAGCTTGGTCAGACACAAAGCTTGGTCAGACACAAAGCTTGGTCAGACACAAAGCTTGGTCAGACACGAAGCTTGGTCAGACACGAAGCTTGGTCAGACACGAAGCTTAGTCAGACACGAAGCTTGGTCAGACACGAAGCTTGGTCAGACACAAAGCTTGGTCAGACACGAAGCTTGGTCAGACACGAAGCTTAGTCAGACACTAAGCTTAGTCAGACACGAAGCTTAGTCAGACACTAAGCTTAGTCAGACACGAAGCTTAGTCAGACACGAAGCTTAGTCAGACACTAAGCTTAGTCAGACACGAAGCTTAGTCAGACACGAAGCTTAGTCAGACACTAAGCTTAGTCAGACACGAAGCTTAGTCAGATACTAAGCTTAGTCAGACACGAAGCTTAGTCAGACACGAAGCTTAGTCAGACACGAAGCTTGGTCAGACACGATGCTTAGTCAGACACGAAGCTTGGTCAGACACAAAGCTTAGTCAGACACGAAGCTTGGTCAGACACGATGCTTGGTCAGACACGAAGCTTGGTCAGACACGAAGCTTGGTCAGACACGAAGCTTGGTCAGACACGATGCTTAGTCAGACACGAAGCTTGGTCAGACACGAAGCTTGGTCAGACACGAAGCTTAGTCAGACACGAAGCTTGGTCAGAAACGAAGCTTGGTCAGACACTAAGCTTGGTCAGACACAAAGCTTGGTCAGACACGAAGCTTGGTCAGACACGAAGCTTGGTCAGACACGAAGCTTGGTCAGACACGAAGCTTGGTCAGACACGAAGCTTAGTCAGACACGAAGCTTGGTCAGACACGAAGCTTGGTCAGACACGAAGCTTGGTCAGACACGATGCTTAGTCAGACACGAAGCTTAGTCAGACACGAAGCTTAGTCAGACACGAAGCTTGGTCAGACACGATGCTTAGTCAGACACAAAGCTTAGTCAGACACGAAGCTTAGTCAGACACGATGCTTGGTCAGACACGATGCTTGGTCAGACACGATGCTTAGTCAGACACGAAGCTTGGTCAGACACGATGCTTGGTCAGACACGATGCTTAGTCAGACACGATGCTTGGTCAGACACGATGCTTAGTCAGACACGATGCTTAGTCAGACACGATGCTTGCTCAGACACGATGCTTGGTCAGACACGATGCTTGGTCAGACACGATGCTTGGTCAGACACGAAGCTTGGTCAGACACGAAGCTTGGTCAGACACGAAGCTTGGTCAGACACGAAGCTTGGTCAGACACGAAGTTTGGTCAGACACAAAGCTTGGTCAGACACGATGCTTGGTCAGACACGAAGCTTGGTCAGACACAAAGTTTGGTCAGACACGAAGCTTGGTCAGACACTAAGCTTGGTCAGACACGAAGCTTGGTCAGACACGAAGCTTGGTCAGACACGAAGCTTGGTCAGACACAAAGCTTGGTCAGACACGATGCTTGGTCAGACACGAAGCTTGGTCAGACACAAAGCTTGGTCAGACACGAAGCTTGGTCAGACACGAAGCTTAGTCAGACACGAAGCTTAGTCAGACACGAAGCTTGGTCAGACACGAAGCTTAGTCAGACACGAGCTTGGTCAGACACAAAGCTTGGTCAGACACGAGCTTGGTCAGACACGAAGCTTAGTCAGACACAAAGCTTAGTCAGACACGAAGCTTAGTCAGACACGAAGCTTAGTCAGACACGAAGCTTAGTCAGACACGAAGCTTGGTCAGACACGAGCTTGGTCAGACACGAAGCTTTGTCAGACACGAAGCTTAGTCAGACACGAAGCTTGGTCAGACATGAAGCTTAGTCAGACACGAAGCTTAGTCAGACACGAAGTTAGTCAGACATGAAGCTTGGTCAGACACGAGCTTGGTCAGACACGAAGCTTAGTCAGACACAAAGCTTAGTCAGACACGAAGCTTAGTCAGACACGAAGCTTGGTCAGACACGAAGCTTAGTCAGACACGAAGCTTGGTCAGACACGAGCTTGGTCAGGCACAGACTGGATTGAGATTAGTATGGCCGTCGGACAGGGACACAGGTAAAAAATACAGTGGAAGGGTTCTTAAAATATATGGAAGTGGGTACAAGAACCCAAACTCTACTATGGATAGAAACGTTAATATGAGTTGATTCCCAACAAGTAGATCCACGTGGAAAATAATATTTACGTACCCAAGCGACAAATAAATCTGTGTATATCTGCAACTATGGGTGTGGACATCAAAAAGAAGAGCACAAACGCATGCATACGTAACGATACTTTCATAAACGCCTACGTATGTATATACAGGGTGTTTTTAAAGTTGCAGTGCAGTGAATTTCTACTCTCGGAAGAAAAAACGTCATCAGAAATGCGGTTAACTAATGCGTCACACAAATTGTAAAATAAATGGTATTATTCAAATATACTTGACTGCTATCGGCGAGCTTATAATGGGTAATGTTGGTATTAACACAATAAAGTTGTGCCTAAAGCATATGTTGAAAATGTCCACCACGGGCCTCAAGACATGTCGTGATTCGTCTTTCCATATTTGCGAAAACCTTCAGAATAATGTTTGGTGATATTTGTTTAATCTTGTCTACTATTTCAGTCTTTAGGTCATTAATTGTCTGCGGATTATTTTCATAAACTTTCCCCTTCAATGCCCCCCACAGATAATAATCTGGGGGTGTTAGATCTGGTGAACGAGCAGGCCAGATTCCACGTGAAATAATGCGATTTGCAAATATGCTTTCTAAATAATTGAGTGTTGCTGTGGCTGTGTGTGCTGTTGCCCCATCCTGCTGAAACCAGGATTCCATAATTTCCCGTTCTGTAAGGTGTGCTATGAACGGTTCCAGAATTAAAGTACGGTAACGTTCTGCATTTATTGTTTCATTAAAAAATATAGGTCCTATTATCCGCATACGACTTATAGCGCACCACACTCCGACTTTTTGATCGTAAAGCGGCACTTGATGAAATTCATGGGGGTTTTCACTGCTCCACAGCCGATTGTTCTGACTGTTCACATAACCGGATAAATGAAACCAGGCCTCATCAGTGAAAAAAGTGACGTCAAGGATGGCAGCGCCATGTTCATAAATAAAATTCTGAAACCACATGCAGTAGTTTAAACGGATTCATAATCTCTTTCTTGGAGTTGAGACACTTCAGTTAATTTGTATGGACGATAGTGTAGTTCACTTCTTAAAACCTTGTGAACAGAACTCTTAGATATTTGCACCTGTTGAGACAAGTGGTTTAAAGATGCATTTGGACTCATTGTAATTCTGTCTTGGAGTTCCATAATTTGGTCTTGTGAAATTGAAGGTCTTCCGGATCTGTATGCATCTACCACACTACCGGTTTCACGAAACTTTTTGATCAATTTTGTAACAGAATTTCGGTGAGGGACTTGTGAGTCTGGAAATTTCCTCACGAATTGTCTAATGACCTCATCCGTATATTTACCGCCATTACGAAAGACATGCTCAACCAGAAATACCCTGTTTTCAATCGTCAACACCATTTCCTTCAAGCAATGAGACAGTGAAAGTAGCGTAGTGCCCGTCCTTTACGTAAATAAAACCTTAAAGGAAGCAGCGGTTTGTTCATAAATGTGGTTTACAAAATTGTGGTACGTAGATGATGATTACGTCATTTACTAAATATTAGAAATATTCACTGCACTGCGACTTTAAAAAACCCTGTATTACCACAGAGCACATTAAAAAACACCAAAAGGTGTCCAAATGTGCAAGCACTCATGTAAACAATTATATAAACACATATATAGGTGCGGGTGCGCATTAGGGAAGGAAATAAGCCCGTCCATCAAGTAGTGAGACCAGTTTGAAAACAAATATGTTGGAAAGTAAATAACAGAATGTTAAGATAATTTGAGATGGTCATATATGTTAAACAAGCATTAATTCTTCAAAAATTGTACATTTGCAACGACTGATGAGAAAAGTATTGTTCATATGTTGTATATAAAATATTGTTAATGTGTTGTATATGTAACTTTGTTTATTTGTTGTATATAAAGTATTGTTTATACGTTGTATAAAAAATATTGTTTATTTGTTGTATGTAAAATATAGTTTATATATTCTCCTTCTTTCTTCTTTTCTCTTTTCACTGATACCTAAAAGGTGTCGTGGTTTACGCCATTTGTCGTTCTTGAGCTGCTCTAAATGTATGAATTATTGATTTTCCATTGCTGTTACATGTCTCTGTCACTGCATCTATCCATCTTCTTCTAGGTCTTCCTCTTGGTCTTTTTCCATGCATTTTTGCGAAGAACGCCCTTGATGGTGATTGGTGAGGATTCATTCTGACCAGGTGGCCAAACCATTTAAGTTGTTGTTATTCTATATATTCTTGGCAGGGTTTTGTTCCTACCATTTTTCTTATGGTTTCATTTGGTATTCTATCTCTTCTTGTGCTGTTTGTTACTTTTCTCAAGCATCGCATCTCACACGTATTGATCTTTCTTAACTGTGATTTAGAAAGAGTCCATGATTGACTTTCATAGCACAAAGTTGGTAAGAAAATGCTGTTTATCATTTGTTGTTTAGCTGGCATAGAAATGTTCGGATGTCTTATCACTGGTGAAAGCTGGTATGTGATAGCATTTGCTTTTTGTATTCTCATGTCAAGTTCTCTGTCTAGTTTTCCATCTTCTGTGAACATTGTGCCCAAATACTTGAATATTCTTCTACTTGTTTTATTTCTTTATCTTTGATCTTAATGTTTAATGGGTGTCTTAATTTGCTTATTCTTATAGACTCTGTTTTTGCTGTGTTAATTTTCATACTGTAGTTTGTGCAACTTTTATCTAGAGATGTTATATGCTGTTGTAGCAGGTTTTCATCCTCATATATTAGGAATTGGTCATCTGCGAAGAGTAGCTCGTTGATGTTAGAATTTTCTACCTCTATGTTATTATGTGATTTTTCCTTATTATTGGTTGTTTCCAGGTTTATTTTGTCCACATATATGCTGAAGAGGTTTCACATAGTTGTCTCAATGTAAATATAGCATCTGTACAGCTTTTGCCTTTTTAGAATCGGAATTGATTATTACTTAATTGAGGTTCTATTATGTATCTTACTCTCCTCTCCAATATTTTAGCAAACATTTTACCAACTTGACTCAATAGGGATATTCCTCTGTACATTTCACACTATCTTTTGCTTCCTTTATTTTTCCAAAATGGGACAATGATAGCTTTTTGCCAATCGTCTGGGACTTTTATTTCTTCCCAAGCCATACTGAAAATTATAGTAAGCCAATCTATAGCTGTTTCCTTACAGGCTAGTAGCATTTCTATTGTTATTCCATCTATATTAGCTGCTTTGTTCTTTTTATTCTGTTTCAAATCCCATTCTACTTCTGCTTTATGTATATTCGGTTCCTGTTCATCACACTGCCTTTGTTTAAACTCTGAATTTGTAACGTTTATACATTAATAGTTTAAATATTGTATATAAAATACCTGAAATCGTGATGCTGATGGATGAACACTTACAGAGTTGACCGTAATTATACAAACATGTCAAGTTCTATTAATGTATATTTACTGATGAAGTTAAGAGACGGTAAATGAGGTCTTACAAAATCGTTCAACCTTTGTTGATATATTATTTTGTTTTACTGACAGCAGTTGACAAGCACGGAACCTTTAACATTTGACAATAGAAGAAGCCACAATTAGAGTATTTGTGTAACAAATTATTGTCACATTCATCATCATCAAATAGATCTCTTAAACTGACAACTGTCGCAGGCTGCATGGTTTGTAGAGCGTCATTTAGCCAAAATTTTGTTCTTCTTTCTACACGTCATCTTGGTATCTAATCCAGCATTCCTCGTCTATATTCGATAGCACATCACGTGTAAGCTTCTGAACATCGCCTATTTTAAACGGAATTTTTTAAAGAGGCTACCTACCCTTTTACCTTATCTGTTAGTTATCAGAGGTACTCTACTGTATGTTATCTATAGTTGTCTTTGGTGGTACTCTACTGTGTGTTATCTATAGTTGTCTTTGGTGGTACTCTACTGTGTGTTATCTATAGTTGTCTTTGGTGGTACTCTACTGTGTGTTATATATAGTTGTCTTTATAGGTACTCTACTGTGTGTTATCTATAGTTGTCTTTGGTGGTACTCTACTGTGTGTTATATATATTTGTCTTTGGTGGTACTCTACTGTATGTTATCTATAGTTGTCTTTGGTGGTACTCTACTGTGTGTTATATATAGTTGTCTTTATAGGTACTCTACTGTGTGTTATCTATAGTTGTCTTTGGTGGTACTCTACTGTGTGTTATATATAGTTGTCTTTATAGGTACTCTACTGTGTGTTATCTATAGTTGTCTTTGGTGGTACTCTACTGTGTGTTATATATAGTTATCTTTATAGGTACTCTACTGTGTGTTATCTATAGTTGTCTTTGGTGGTACTCTACTGTGTGTTATATATAGTTGTCTTTATAGGTACTCTACTGTGTGTTATCTATAGTTGTCTTTATAGATACTCTACTGTGTGTTATCTATAGTTGTCTTTATAGGTACTCTACTGTGTGTTATATATAGTTGTCTTTATAGGTACTCTACTGTGTGTTATCTATAGTTGTCTTTGGTGGTACTCTACTGTGTGTTATCTACAGTTGTCTTTGATGGTACTCTACTGTGTGTTATCTATAGTTGTCTTTGATGGTACTCTACTGTGTGTTATCTATAGTTGTCTTTGGTGGTACTCTACTGTGTGCTATCTATAGTTGTCTTTGATGGTACCCTACTGTGTGTTATCTATAGTTGTCTTTGATGGTACTCTACTGTGTGTTATCTATAGTTGTCTTTGATGGTACTCTACTGTGTGTTATCTATAGTTGTCTTTATAGGTACTCTACTGTGTGTTATCTATAGTTGTCTTTGATGGTACCCTACTGTGTGTTATCTATAGTTGTCTTTATAGGTACTCTACTGTGTGTTATCTATAGTTGTCTTTGATGGTACTCTACTGTGTGTTATCTATAGTTGTCTTTATAGATACTCTACTGTGTGTTATCTATAGTTGTCTTTATAGGTACTCTACTGTGTGTTATCTATAGTTGTCTTTATAGGTACTCTACTGTGTGTTATCTATAGTTGTCTTTGGTGGTACTCTACTGTGTGTTATATATAGTTGTCTTTATAGGTACTCTACTGTGTGTTATCTATAGTTGTCTTTGGTGGTACTCTACTGTGTGTTATATATATTTGTCTTTGGTGGTACTCTACTGTATGTTATCTATAGTTGTCTTTGGTGGTACTCTACTGTGTGTTATATATAGTTGTCTTTATAGGTACTCTACTGTGTGTTATATATAGTTGTCTTTGGTGGTACTCTACTGTGTGTTATATATAGTTGTCTTTATAGGTACTCTACTGTGTGTTATCTATAGTTGTCTTTGGTGGTACTCTACTGTGTGTTATATATAGTTATCTTTATAGGTACTCTACTGTGTTTTATCTATAGTTGTCTTTGGTGGTACTCTACTGTGTGTTATATATAGTTGTCTTTATAGGTACTCTACTGTGTGTTATCTATAGTTGTCTTTATAGATACTCTACTGTGTGTTATCTATAGTTGTCTTTATAGGTACTCTACTGTGTGTTATATATAGTTGTCTTTATAGGTACTCTACTGTGTGTTATCTATAGTTGTCTTTGGTGGTACTCTACTGTGTGTTATCTACAGTTGTCTTTGATGGTACTCTACTGTGTGTTATCTATAGTTGTCTTTGATGGTACTCTACTGTGTGTTATCTATAGTTGTCTTTGGTGGTACTCTACTGTGTGCTATCTATAGTTGTCTTTGATGGTACCCTACTGTGTGTTATCTATAGTTGTCTTTGATGGTACTCTACTGTGTGTTATCTATAGTTGTCTTTGATGGTACTCTACTGTGTGTTTATCTATAGTTGTCTTTATAGGTACTCTACTGTGTGTTATCTATAGTTGTCTTTGATGGTACCCTACTGTGTGTTATCTATAGTTGTCTTTATAGGTACTCTACTGTGTGTTATCTATAGTTGTCTTTGATGGTACTCTACTGTGTGTTATCTATAGTTGTCTTTGATGGTACTCTACTGTGTGTTATCTATAGTTGTCTTTGGTGGTACTCTACTGTGTGCTATCTATAGTTGTCTTTGATGGTACCCTACTGTGTGTTATCTATAGTTGTCTTTGATGGTACTCTACTGTGTGTTATCTATAGTTGTCTTTGATGGTACTCTACTGTGTGTTATCTATAGTTGTCTTTATAGGTACTCTACTGTGTGTTATCTATAGTTGTCTTTGATGGTACCCTACTGTGTGTTATCTATAGTTTTCTTTATAGGTACTCTACTGTGTGTTATCTATAGTTGTCTTTGATGGTACTCTACTGTGTGTTATCTATAGTTGTCTTTATAGATACTCTACTGTGTGTTATCTATAGTTGTCTTTATAGGTACTCTACTGTGTGTTATCTATAGTTGTCTTTATAGGTACTCTACTGTGTGTTATCTATAGTTGTCTTTGGTGGTACTCTACTGTGTGTTATATATAGTTGTCTTTATAGGTACTCTACTGTGTGTTATCTATAGTTGTCTTTGGTGGTACTCTACTGTGTGTTATATATATTTGTCTTTGGTGGTACTCTACTGTATGTTATCTATAGTTGTCTTTGGTGGTACTCTACTGTGTGTTATATATAGTTGTCTTTATAGGTACTCTACTGTGTGTTATCTATAGTTGTCTTTGGTGGTACTCTACTGTGTGTTATATATAGTTGTCTTTATAGGTACTCTACTGTGTGTTATCTATAGTTGTCTTTGGTGGTACTCTACTGTGTGTTATATATAGTTATCTTTATAGGTACTCTACTGTGTTTTATCTATAGTTGTCTTTGGTGGTACTCTACTGTGTGTTATATATAGTTGTCTTTATAGGTACTCTACTGTGTGTTATCTATAGTTGTCTTTATAGATACTCTACTGTGTGTTATCTATAGTTGTCTTTATAGGTACTCTACTGTGTGTTATATATAGTTGTCTTTATAGGTACTCTACTGTGTGTTATCTATAGTTGTCTTTGGTGGTACTCTACTGTGTGTTATCTACAGTTGTCTTTGATGGTACTCTACTGTGTGTTATCTATAGTTGTCTTTGATGGTACTCTACTGTGTGTTATCTATAGTTGTCTTTGGTGGTACTCTACTGTGTGCTATCTATAGTTGTCTTTGATGGTACCCTACTGTGTGTTATCTATAGTTGTCTTTGATGGTACTCTACTGTGTGTTATCTATAGTTGTCTTTGATGGTACTCTACTGTGTATTATCTATAGTTGTCTTTATAGGTACTCTACTGTGTGCTATCTATAGTTGTCTTTGATGGTACCCTACTGTGTGTTATCTATAGTTGTCTTTATAGGTACTCTACTGTGTGTTATCTATAGTTGTCTTTGATGGTACTCTACTGTGTGTTATCTATAGTTGTCTTTATAGATACTCTACTGTGTGTTATCTATAGTTGTCTTTATAGGTACTCTACTGTGTGTTATCTATAGTTGTCTTTATAGGTACTCTACTGTGTGTTATCTATAGTTGTCTTTGATGGTACTCTACTGTGTGTTATCTATAGTTGTCTTTATAGATACTCTACTGTGTGTTATCTATAGTTGTCTTTATAGGTACTCTACTGTTTATTGTCTATTGTTGACTTTGACGGTGTAACAAAACCGATTCCAGAAAGGGCATTTTACGGTTTAACTACACATTTGACAGAACATTACCTGACCCCAAACGTGCTCATTGTAAAAGTGGAGAGACCAACCATGAAGAAGGAAGCACTCAAGATCTGTAATTTGATCTCCTCATCACGACGTGCACAGGTAACCTCAGCAATAATTAGCGCGGCCGTCAGAGGGGCTGATATGTCCAGTAGACTTTGCTGTGGGAAAACAAAATAACATTTATTGCTGTCATTAAACATTCTAGAATTCTTGTTCTGTGCCACTTAATATTACATGTTCATACTACATTCTGCTATTTCGAAGGTTTATAGAAAGAAGTTGTGATTTGTCATGATTAGTCCAGGCAATATAAGAAGGTAGTTTGCCATTCCTTTCCTTCTTGGCGGTGACTGACTGTACTAGTCAGATATCGCAGCCATTGTCTCTATACATGAGATCGTCTGCCTGCCATCGCAGTATAGGGACCACAACCAACACTACTTGTGGGCTGCTCCCACAACACCATCCACCACCTGCTCCAATGGCTTCACATAAGCCTGATAGGGGGGCTAAACGGGAGCTCCACCTTGCCCAAGGGTGTCCCGAAGACTAGCGGAGGCAAGGAGACGATCACCTGCTTTGTTCCATATATACAATGTCATTGTAGCGAAATGAATTGTGCCGGACGGGGTCGCACTCTTGCCTTTAGTAATGTGGTGTTCGCTAAACAACAGAATAATTAAAGACTCCCTCCCAGTCATAAACTACAATGGAGCAACCATCTTGAGGAGTCAGACTATTTAATATTTAGGAATAACGTTCCTTTAGTGGACGCAGAGAGACTATCACGACTATACAGATGAACAAATAAAGGCATACTGTGAAGATCTTAATAAAGTTATGAAGCAAGTGAAATCTTTGCATATCTTTATTGTAATGGGTGATATGAATGCTAAAGTAGGAAAATGTAGATATAAGACAAATTATAGAAAATAGTGGTTTCGGAGGAAAAAATGAAAGAGTGGAAATATTACAGAAGACTGGTGCTTCAACAAGATGTTGCAAGTCATGCAGCTATATCATTAAATAAAACACCCATTGAATCTGTGAGAAAGTTCACCTATCTCGGTTTTATGGTCACAAACACTGTCTCACTTGAAAAAGAAATAAATTACTTGATCGGAGAGGCAGCTTTCACATTTGGTAAACTTAAAGACAGAGCATTGTCCAACATCATATTAACACTCAGGACTAAGATTTAAATTTACCAGATGATGTTTTTAGCACACTTCTATACGAATCAGAAACTGGACTACCTATGCAGGGCAGAAGAAAAGGTTAAACAGCTTTCATGTACGTTGACTTCGGAAGATTGTGAACATCAAATGACAGGACAAAAGAACCAACTTTAATGTCTTACAACAGCGGTCGTCAAACTTTTTCGACCCACGGAGCCCTAATTCTTAACCACAAATCACCGCGGCAGCACCTTATATCAACAAAAATTACAATGTTAAAAAACCCAAACTTTTAAGAACATTTTAACGGCATATTTAACAGGTTATTATATTTATGTAATAAAAGTATAAGTGAATCAACTTACATTGTGATATTTATTTGCTGTATAAAGTCAATGGGAAGAATGAGCTTGCTTCATCCTCACCAGGTCCTCAAATCTTGGCACAAGTTTGGAAATTCCCACTCTAATCTCTTTCTCAGCGTTCAAATGTGATCTGTATTTGGTTTTTATAGCTGCCAGTGCCGAAAACCCGGTCTCACATAAGTAGGTAGTCGCAAATGGAATTAATACACGGAGGGCCTTCTTGCCTACTTCTGGAAATTCTTGCTTTACAAAGCTCCAAAATTCTGGTAGTGATGAGGAAGCTAATCTTGCTTTCAAAGTTGCGTCTGATGAAATATCAATCAATTGCTCTTGTTCTTTCGAAGTGAGAGTTGTGGGTAGTGCTGTACTAAACGGGTTTTTAATCCAATCATACTGGTCTGCCTCTCCTGAGAAATACTTGTCAAAATAAGCAATGAGCTGTGTTAAATGACCTACAAACACACCTGTTAGTTCTTCACTTAAACTCAAATCATTATCAACTAAAAGTGCATGTAGAGTTGGAAAACAGTAACTAAAATCTTTGTCGACCAGTTTTTCCTTCCACAATAATAATTTTCTTCTGAAGGCGGAAACTTTCTCCGACAGTTGTAGTATGTGCGTTTCAGTACCTTGCAGGGACATGTTTAACGAATTTAGTTTTTCAAATATATCACAAAGATATGCCAACTTCAAAACAAAGTCGTCATCCACAAACTTTCCTGAACTAGAATGCTTTTCTTCAACAAGATAGCAATGAAGCTCATTTCTCAGTTCATAGACCCTTTTCACGACATTTCCACGTGAAAGCCTTCGAGAGTTACAATAATAGAGCAAGGAAGTATGTGTGGCTCCCATATCAATGCACATTTGCTCAAACCACCGGCATTTAAGTGGTCGCATTTTAATAAAATTTACTACTTCGATTATGGACTGAACAACCTCATTAAGGGCCGGGCAGGTGTTTTTTGAAGCCAGTGCTTCCCTGTGAATAATGCAATGAGTCCAAACACAGAAAGGAGACTTTTTGCGGATCAAAGCTTGCAGCCCAGTATAGCATCCAGACATTGAACGACCTCCGTCTGTGCACACTCCTACACAATTCTCCCAGTTAATTCTATTTTCTTCAATAAAAGAATCAAGTATTTGAAACAGATCTGCTGCTTTGCATGCAGATTTTATGATTTTACAAAAAAGTAGTTCCTCGCAAAACTTGCTATTGTCATCTATGAACCGAACATAGCAAATTAAGTATGCATCACTGTGTATGTCAGTGGCTTCATCCAGCTGAAGAGCAAAATCACCTCGTAGTTTTGAATAAGCTGGTCATTAACATCGTCAGCCATCTCATGAATTCGACGACTAATAGTGTTATCTGACAAGGGCACATTCAGCAGTTGTTTGGCAGCAGACTCACCTATCATAACAGTCACCATCTCAACTGCGGCCGGTAAGATAAGTTCTTTTGCAGTGGTGTGAGGTTTCTTGTTCTTTGCTACTAGATAAGCAACTTTGTAAGATGAAAGAAGAGCCCTTGAAGGAATCGTCGCATGTTTTGTGAAAGTTGCCTTTTGTTGATTCATTTCTTTTAACTTCTGAGAAAAGAATTCACGTGGTCGGTTCACTAAACTACTATGGACTGTTTGCAAATGTCGTTTCAATTTACTGGGATGCATGCTTGCACAGGCCAAAACTTTAAAACAAATAACACATTTGGGCACTCCTCATTTTCTACAACAGTGCTAGTAAATCCGAAATCCAAGTAACTATCGTCATACTTACGCTTTTTCCCCCGTTTCAATTCTGCGTCTTTTGAACTGCATGAATCGTCAGAGATGGTACGTTTTATAGTCCTACTTACAAAATTATCCATTGTGACAACAGAGCACTGACACGAGACAAGGTTTTAATCAAACTGACTTCGATAAAACAAACGTCCAAACTGAATATTATTTTCACTGGTGCGACTTGAATGCTCTTCTCTCGATCAAAGCGTATGGCGGGACGGAGTTGGATGGGTGGGAGGTGGGGGCGGGCAGAGAAAGTCCGAACGAGTGAGCCTATCCGGCGCCAATTTTCTTTGATTGATGTTTGCGGCGCCCTTTCAAGAACAAAGGAAAGTCAACCACTTGGCCACAACACACACACACACACACGCGACTTTACACCGAATAAATTTGAATAAAACATTGTTGCTAACTGTCATTGAAAAGAGCGGAAAATAAATCTTGGGCCATAGAGAGAAATAATTAGACATTATTGTGGTACAAAAACGGCGAAGTTGATAAATTGTTTGTTGAGAAATATCACCTACGACGGGCATGGCACTCGTTGATGATGAAAATGATGTCCGATCCGCGGAGCCCCTAGGATGGGCTCGCGGAGCACCTAGGCTCCGCGGAGCACAGTTTGACGACCGCTGTCTTACAAGAAGCCAAACTCCCATCCATCATAGCAACACTTAGGAGTCCTAGATTAAGGGGGCTGGGTCATGTAACAACAATGGAAAACGTTCGTATTCCAAAAGAAATATTGCATGGCCAACATAAGGACGGAATGAGACCAAAGGACAGACGAGTGCTGAGATATAAGGATGTTTGCGGGGCTTCCTTGGGTGAATTCTCTATCATTGAAAGAAGCTGGGAAAATATGGCTGCAGATCGTAGCACACAGAGAACACAAATAAAAAATGGCACATCAACTTTTGAGACAGTGTTGATATCAAATTCAGAAGACAAAAGGCGCCGGAGTAAGGAAACAAGGCCAGGAACTATGAATACATCTTGTTCTTTCTGCGGATAGATCTGTCTGTCCAATACTGACAGATTCAGCCTCGAGAGAAGGAGTTCAGCAAAGCAGCATCCAGCATAAGACACTAATCCTTTTACCATACTACTTATTTATCATGATTGCTTGCTACCAAAAGTCTGTCAAGACGACAAATGCCATATTACTTTGAAAAGAGAAAAAGATACTATACACATGGAAAAGTCATGCAGACAAAAAGAGGAATGAAATACACTACATAGTGATAAAAGATAAATTCCGTAACAGCGTCAAAAAAGCCAAAACCTATCCAGGAACAGGTATTAACGTAGATCAAAATCTTGTTATGATTAGATTTAAAGTCAATCTCAAGAGCAACAAACAAAAGACTAAATCATCAACAAAACCACTAGACATTTCAGTTTAAATGAAAATGATGTTAAAGATAATTATACAACACAAGTAAAGAACACATATGAGAGGCTGCTACAGAAAAGAATTGAGCAGTACAGACGTGAAAATCCTGATGAAAACTTTACAACCAAATAGCAATGCATAAAGAAGAGCTTACACAAAACTTACGACATCTTACCCAAAAAGTAAAAGTACAAAAATGAATGACACCTTGATGGCAATAAAAGGGAAGAAAGACAAGCGAAGCGAACGATATTACACGATACAACAAAATCTACAATGAAATAATCAAAATATGCAAAATGGCAAAAGAAGACTGACTCGGCCAAAGATGTCTAGAAATCGAAACTATGAAAAATAAACACATATTTTTTAGGGATACACAGACAAAAAAAAAAGAGAATTACTAGTAAAAAAATGTTTAAGCCACAGACGAAAGTGGATGCATTGCAAACAAAAAAGTAAAATGCTCACAGACAACAAAGATATAATCAAAAGATGGCAGGGATATTTAGCAGAATTATTATATGTGGAAGGGAAAAGAAACCAATTTTAACATGTACGCCATGCTATAAAATCTTAAAATCTGAAGCGGAAAAAAGTTTTAAAAACATTTAAAAGGGGAACAGTTACAGGATCTGACAAAATACAAATGGGGATGATAGCAGCACTAGAAGATTTTGGCATTGAAGTGATCACAGACATATGTAAAAGACGATTTCTTTGTATTTCTATTTAATATTAATACGTTATTCGATGTATGACGTCACCAATGTAACTTTCAGATGAATATACTTTAAAGCGTTTTAATGTTCTGCCCTTATGGTGATCGCCATAATCTCCCGGCCGTAACTATTCTGCTCTCTTCCTCATTCACTTTATACGTGCTCCGCTGCAGTGGCTGAGAATGCGTCGTCAAGACGTGATCTTGCGTATCCTGGTGAGAAACCTTGGATGATAATTCCCTACCGTGTCTAACATTTACCCATCGTATACTTGACGTACTTCGCGCCGATATTAGAATTAGTCTAGATTGCAGAGTTTGATAACACTGACTCTCTTTCGCACAGACGCTCACACTTCGTACTTCACCACAGCGTCAGACCACGACAAAGTGATAGTTGGTGGTTTACTACACACATAATTCTCTCGTGGAAGTAACAGTAAGTTTATTTACACGTGACATGTCCAATGAAATAAAATATATACAATCCAACGGTGATCCCTCGGCTGTTCACACATGAATGTCCCGAATGCACATCTCTCTACTGCAGTCGTGCATCCGTTCGACTCTCACACACAATCTGTCCAACACTGAATCACTCTAGTCTGGATCCTAATATTTACTCCCTATACTAACACAATGATCTGTCTCGTCAATAAATTCGAGACCTACTTCTTCAACTAGCCTAGCTCTCTATTACGACTAGGGCTCCACGAGCCATTGGCTTAAGCCTATCTACTGGGTGTCTACAGCACCCTATCTGTTACTAGTTCTCTACAGCAATGTACTGGTATTATATACTTCGTCTCTGAACAAATCAAATTACTCTACGTCATCTCGTGCTTTGTCCCTTAACCAATCACAACTCCCCTACGTCAACTCCTCCTCTCCAAGTTCACACCTTCAATCGGTCACGAGATTCACGCTATCCTGCCTGAACATTAATCTATTCACATTTCCCGTGATCTCTCCTCGTGCTATAATCACTCACCTCAACAATCCCCTATTCTCCTTTAAATTCTCACATTCACTGTTACAGATATACAATGACATATACCATACAGGATACATACCGAATGAACTAAAAACATCAATTTTCATTGCATTGCCTAAAAATAATGTTACAATTGATTGAATTCAGTGATTTTAAAACAAACAAGAAATGATGAAGGTTTCTTCCTAATATTGAATATATATATGGCCTTTGGCGTCTTGACTGACTGTTGGTAGCAAGCAATCATGCTAAGACAGTAGTTTGGTAGAGCATTAGTGCCTCATACTGGGTGCTGCTTTACTGAACATCTTTTCTCGTGGCTGAATTTGCCAATCTTGAACAGACAAATTCATCCACAGAAGGAGCAAGGTGTTCCAGTGGTACCCGGCCTTGTCTCCTTTTTCTTGCGCCTTCTGTCTTCTGAATTTGACATCAGCACAGTCTCGAAAGTTTCTGTGCCAATTTGTATGTTTGCTCTCCATGTCCTACGATCCGCAGCCACATTTTCCCAGTAACTTTCACTTATAGAAAATCCCCTCAGGGAATTTATATATATATATATATATATATATATATATATATATATATATATATATAAACAACTTATAGACTTTCTAAAAGATATACATCTAGATGACATAGACATACGAATAATATGTATTTTATAGTAGAAGCAAACAGCAATAATAAAATATAACAAAGAGAACTCTACACCCATTGATATAAAAAGTGGAATAAGACAAGGATGCACCATATCACCTAAATCATATTTCAAACTATATACAGAACAGATCTTTAAAACATCGCAGAGATGCCAGCCACCAAGTTTCTCATTTCTGGCCGTGCCCATCTTAACTCCCATTTCCATCATCCGAAGAAGCGACGTTGATCTGTGTTTGTCGAAGTCCTGTGCTCTTCCCACATCTCGGAGGGCATTGATGATGTCCGCCCGATCCATCGGTTGCCCGTCCTCAACGACAGCGCAGCTAGCCAACCTGTCCGCTCTCTCATTTCCCCGTACTCCCGCATGTCCAGGGACATAGACAAAGGTGACCTTACGTATTTTGGATTTCTGCAACGACTCTACCCATTGCATGCGTACAAAGCCCGCCTCCACTTTTTTTTTATCATGCTCATCGAATCACTCAGTATACAGGCGTGGATGCAGTCTTGTGACTCTAACCATTTGAATGCCTTGGTCACTGCCATCACCTCCATTGTCATGCTACTCGTGGTCATGGCGTATGCACCACTGTCTTCCTTGGCTATTCTGCCTGCCGAACGTGCTGTAAATGCCCATGCACTTCTTTCGTGTCGTCTTACAGATCCGTCTGTATAGATGACTGCATCTTTCTCATCGGTGTTATCGCAGATGAGACCGTTGACCTCAGCATTAACCACGACCGGGTTCTGTTCCCTACTTTTCCTGTCGAGTGTGACAATACATGAGAAAGTCCCCTTGAATGACGTAGGCACCGGTATCCACTCCTCACCAACGCTGAGATTGGTAAGCCCACAGACCTGTTTGATGACATCTTCTGCTCGGCCCACCCATGATTTGCCTCTTTTTAGCCTGGTACCTTTCTCTGTGTTGAGCACGTGGTGCAATGGATGCTCTGTATCTGTACTAATCTTCAGGTATGCTCGTGCTCTCCAGATCTTGATTCTGTCATCCATGGTTGGAAAGTCAAGAAGATACCTCATTGCCACACAGGGAGTGTCCCTCGTACATCCCAGGATAATGCGCATGGCTTCATTTTGTATTTTCTCCAGCCTATCAATTTGAGTCGTACTGACAGTAAGAATGGCCAGGGCATACTCGATTGGTGCGCGGACCAATCCCTGGAACAGAAGAGTAAGTAGCCTCTGCTCGATGTTGGCAGCTGCCGTGATCTTCAAGGCGGCTAATCCTTTGCGGGATTTTGTTATCACATGGTCGACGTGGTCCCGAAAACACAGGCTGCGATCAAACTTAACTCCGAGGTATGTCATCAACTTGTCCCTGGTCACCTCATCAGCTCCCATTCGTACTACCGGTGTGGTCGTATTAACGATATGATTGTTAAGGGAGAACCATGAAACTGATGCTTTATTAGGATTAACCAAGGCACCTGAAACCCCACACCAGGAAGAAATGCGATCGAGTTCGTTTTGCATTGTGGAGGCGATTCCCCGTCTGTCTCTTTCCTGTCGATATACCAGAATATCATAAGCAAAAGTCATAGTTCTTCCCCTCTCATTCAGCTGTTGGGCCGTGATCGTTATTGTGTACAAGTTAAATAGAACTGGTGACAATGGTGAGCCTTGTGGCAGCCCAGGACAAATGGATGTTGGCTCGGAAGACCAACTTCCACATCTGAGTATCACCTTCCTCTGAAACAGTGCCGCGGCGATCCATCTTATGAGGAAGGGGTTCACCGCCAGTTTGAGAAGCATATGCATGAGATATTCAAATGGTACCATGTTGTATGCATCCTCCAGATCTATAGCAGCAGAACATGTCTCCTCTCGTCTGTGGAAGCCTTCGAAGACGTCATAGACAAATACTGCCGCATTGAGCCATGTCTCTGTGTTATATCTATAACCTCCGAGTGTGGATGGGAATATGCGTTTCTGTTCAAGGCGACACGTGAGGACACGGGCAACTATTTTCTCCAGCAGCTTGCCCGCAGTGTTCTGCATTGTGATGATTCTGTAGGCACTGATCTGAGAATGGTCCTTGTTTGGCTTCGTTAGCGGTAGTAAGTAGCTGTGTAGCCACTCCTCCTTAATCTGGCCACTCCGAATACTGGCATTAAACTCATTGGCCAGTGTTGTCAAGTTGTCATCAGCTAAATCGCCTATGTCATCGTACCGATCACCATCTGGACCAGGAGCAGTGTTGTGTGACCTTTTAAGTGTCGTGCGAATGGTATCGGTTGTGATTGTGAGATCTTCTTCCAGCCCTACATCCTTACACAAAAACCTAAGATATGCCAATGATACTGTAATGCTAGCAGAAAATGTTAAAGATCTATAATAATTGCTTCAAGAAATAAGCATGTCAAAGTAAAATATGCGAATTAGATCTTCATCATGTCCCATACCGGTTGTTGTAGGCGATCATGTCCCTCCACAATTGTCTATACACTGTACATTTATCAATTCTCTTGTTGCCTGTTTTACATAACATTACACCAAGCTATCTAGTATCTTCTTTCTTTGTCGGTCGCGATCTCTCGTTCCCTGTATTTTGCTAGTTGTAACCAAATATTCCAATTGACCTCTTTTCATGATGTGCCAGAAGAATGTTGATAGTGTCTATTTGTTTTGTTTTTTAGGAGTTCCCTTTTTGTGTTGAGAATTTCCTCGTTGGTCTTTTTAGTTGTCCAGGAAACTTTCAACATTCTTCTGAGAAATTCCATCTCTGTGGCCTCTACTCGTCTTTTCATTTGTTTGTCTACTATCGACGATTCACTTCCGTAGGTCAGGATTGGTTATATATAGCACCGATGAACCCATTTTCTCACTTCTATTGACATAGACTTGTTGCATATGACGTTATTCATTTTCTGAAATTATATTTTGGCCTCAGCTATTCAGCACCCTCCAACTGATGTTATTATTGTGCCCAAGTATTTGACCCGTTACACTTGTTTCAGATTTGTCCTGTTTAATTTTATGCTGCATGATGGCGATAATCCATTCTTTTACTATTCAGACTGATATTTCTAGTTGCTTTCTTTTACTATTATGTCACTTATGCTTTGTTATTTATTCTCTGTCTCTGCTATTAAGACTATGTCATCCGCATATAGCAAATTATTTATGTTGTGACCGTTGACTTCAATTCCTTTTTTGTCTACTATTGATCTCATAATATGTTCACTGTAAAGTGAAAAGAAATCCGGCGGAAGAACACAGCCTTGTCTGACTCATTGTTTTATATATTGAAATTGTCCTGTTAGGTTGTTAATTCGTATGGCTGCTGTTTGTTGCCAGTACATGTTTTTTATGATTCGCAGATCCTTACCATCAATGTTTAATTTCTCCAGCATATTGATTATTTACATGCTTTACTTTCTCAAATGTATTGCTTTTGTGTAGTCTATAAAACACATATATAGATTTCTTTATCTTTATAGCTCTTTCTAATGTATATTGATTGCATTTTTGGTGCCCTTTCCTTCCAAAAATGCCCAATTGTTCCTCACTTACTTCTGGCTTTATTTTGTTCCATACACCTCTCATGATGATTCTTAGTAATATGTTAGTCATATGTCTCATGAGACTAATAGTGCGATAGTTTTCACAATCAGTGGCGCCTGACTTCTTCGGCATAGCTACAAAGATAGATTTTAGTAGATCTTCAGGTATGTGTCCAGTGTTATATATGTTATTGAGTAGTTTTGTTATGACTTGTACTCCCAGCTCTCTTAATATATCTATCTCTATGTTTGTTATATTGATGGGACCTGGAGCTTTGCCTCTTTTCATGGGTTGAATTGCGTCCTCCACTTCAGTCTGCATTATTGGTGGTCCTGTGTCTTTGTTTGGATTGTGTAGATATGGTCTTTCATCATTATAGCATTGACTGATATATTCTGTCCATCTTTCCATTATCTTCTCCTGTCCTATTATTATATTTCTTTCCATTGATTTCACACATCATGAAACTTTTATTCCACACATCCTGAAACTTTGACTTCGTTTCTTCCTGTTAATTCAATCAACCAACTGCTTGTTCATAAATTTTGAGTCTTTAGGTTTTTTCACAATTCTTTACGTTTACGCTTCAACCATCCTTCCTTTGTTTCTCTGCTTTTATTTTGGATCTCTTTTTTGAATATTTTGTATGCCCGTCCTACTTTCTTATGTTTTTGTCTTTCGTTCATTAGTTCTAATATTTCCTCTGTCACCCATTAGTTTTGTGTATTTCTTTTAGTCACTGGTATTCCTTCTTTGTGTGTTTGCTGAGTCGACTGTTTGAGCATTTCCCACTGCTCCTCGATGTTCTGTATTTTCTCAGTACCATTATATCTATTTATGGATTATATATAAATATTAGAAAGACAAACTATGATCATTAACAAAGATAATATTAAAAATCTACAAATGGATATTATCCAAATTGATGGAATTGACCTGCAGGCAGTTCAGAGCTACAACTACCTTGAAGATACTACACCGTGTGATGGAAAATATAAAACTGAAATAAACAAACGAATATGAATGGCAAAAACGTAACGTTAATGCTATAAAAAATATACTCACATCAAAACAAATAACACCAGAATTAAAACAGAGAAAACAGAATGTAATATCTTCTCAACATTCCTGTATGGTGCATAAACATAGACACTAGACAAGAAAACAAACCAGCAAATTGAAGCCTTTGAAATGTGGATTTATGGAAGAATTGGATGAAAAGAAAAGAAAAAAAAAGGAGGTCTTAAAACAACTGAAAATGAAAAGGGAACTACTATTAACAATTTAAAGAAGATAAACGAGATTGTTGGGGCATGTTAAAAGACACAGCGGATTAAAAAAAATTAAGTTCGGAAGGGAAAATACAAGGCAGAAGAGGCAGAGGCAGATCAAGATTAACATGGGCGAGTAACATCAAAAGAGGGACAAACCAGCCTGTGACAATCTGCTCCATCAAATAAAAAACAAAGCGGAATGTCGCAGGTAGACAACCTTCAATGCGGAGATAGCACACAATGAATGAATGAAGTTGGCGCAGGCGCGCGAGTAGTACCCACAAAGTCTGAGTCGTAAATCGTTAGGGTAAGAGTAGCTTATCATGAATTTTTTTCCACTTAAAAATAGCGTGATATTCTAATCCACCTTTTAAAGGGTTACTATTGTCAGGTGACCAGCTACGCTTCCTTATTGCATCTTTTCGCAATTTTGAATATATTTTATTATTGATTTTATTTAAAATTCGCCGACAACTGATAGTTTTCTGATGACTTCTATGATGTACGCCAAGTTCAGTGACAGTTAAATTGTGACTTGTTTTAAATATATTATTTGTATTTCAAATGGAATTAAATGATTATATAAATTATGTAAACATGGATAGATATGATTCAGTGAATAGAAAATTAGAGTCTAAGAAAAACAGTAAATAAAGTGGATTCATGTCAATTTGTGTAACGTCTAATCTATTTATTTCAATATAGTGATGAGTAAAAAGATGTTCTTTCTATTATTGTTTACAAATTTTTGGTAATAAATATGCTATTTATCTTTCAAAAAGAATTAAAATCATACACGATATGTATATATGGATCTAAATTGAAAATAAAGTAGAGTTTTATGTGAATTTTGAGTAGGAATTGCATGAATACAGTTTGAAGTTGAAGTGTAATTTAAATATTGGTGGTTTTTGTTTGTTTACTGACTAGAAAGTCCCGTTTCGTATGTGGATCTTCTTACACAAAAATATTCTACTGATGTAAATAAATTGAGAAACCATTCAAGAACAGATACATATATAATTAATGTAAATACGTTGACAAATACCAGATCAATCAATCAACAAATTTTCGTAAAAATGGGTGCGACCAAATATGGTTTTTTTAGCCACGTCCACTAAGTGTTAACAGACCTCATTATTTCGTCCAATGTCATTCAAAGAGCAAGAAGAGGTGTCAGCATGATCAAAGTCCAACGGGAACCACCAGCGATCGTTACTATTCTCGCTCATGCAGACTTTGGTGCTTTCAGTACTGGATTATGTTTTGGGTTCTATTGACCTTTCGAGCCGTAGCCGGGACAAAGGGCGAAGACCAAGATACTCCTTCTCTTATCTACATTTTTTATTCTAGCAGTTTTCAATTCTTTTAAAGATATTTTATCCAATCTCGCCATTTGTCTCTGTTCTGTGCAAGCAGCTTTATCTCATTGAGTGAGCCGATTCCTGCTGCTCTTGCCTCTCTCATCAATGATCTTCTCAATGTCTCTCTGGGTCTTCCTCTTTCCTCTTACCTGTTGTTTCCCACATGAGGACTTGCTTGGTTTGGGTATGCTTACTCAAAAATAACGGACTCAGCTTTAATAGTAAACCAGACAGAAGTAATGAGAGCAACAAAGAAAAAGACTTTACCGCAATGCACAATAAAGTACAAGTAAAACAATATTAAAACAGGCAAATTAATTAAAATTTCTGGGAACATTGCTAACCGTAGATGGTAGGTGTACAACAGATGTGAGGTGTATAACAGATGGTAGGTGTACAACAGATGGTAGGTGTATAACAGATGGTAGGTCTATAACAAACGTGAGATGCAGAATGGCTCAGGCAAAAGCAGCTTTCCAAATAATTAGGAAGATACTATGCAATCCACTTTTGAAAATAAAAAGAAGAAAACGAGTTTTAAATGATAAGTCGAGCCAGTGTTAAAATATGGATGTGAATCATGGACAATAGGACAATATACAAAAAATCACTGGAGCCTGTAGAAATGTGATTTTACGTGAGAATGTTGAGAATACCATAGAGAGATAGGAAAAGCAATCAAAATATTCTGAAAGAGGCAAAAGAAGAAAAAAAGAGCTAATATCCAATAGCAGGAAAAAACAATCATCATTTTTGTGAATGTAACGAGAATGGAACAGATGAAATATATTGTAACAACTGGGAAAATTGAGGAATGAAAAGATAGAATGAAGCAAGTAGAAAAGATAGAAAACAGCTTAAGAGAATGGCTTGACAGAAGGTCAACTACAGAAATGACAAATGATTGTCAAGGAGATCAAAAGTTGTGGAGAGACATGATCACCTACGCCTGCAGACCTGGTACTTGATGATGATTTGCTGCTCACTCTCTCGTCAGCTCTGGTTGCAAGAATGGACCAGTTTCATAATGAGGGTATGCGAGCAGTTTTGGATGCACCAGAAATGCAACTGCTCGTTCATTGAGGTACTTTCTTGAATTGACGAGCATTAGAGTGTGACATAGACCTGCTCAGGTTCGGGCTTATTTGAACCTGATAAGGAACATAAGTTATCCCTTGTATTCAGAATTGGGTGCGACCAAGGGCAGGCCTTTCAGGCGTGGAAAATCCTGGATGACCGAGGTGGTAGAGTCCATAAGTCGAGAATGTAATCTGAATGGCTGGCAAGGATGGGACAGAATTAACATCGAAAAAAAAATAGATGCTAACCAAAGCAATCATTCAGTTCGACAGGGACCGTTGCAAATGGAATTATGGAGCTATTGAGGTCGTTATAAGGGAATCTGGAAAAGGTATCGTCACCTCAAGATCAGATCATTTACACTGATAGTTTTGTATCCCGCGGACAGCACAGTGGTTAAGGTTTAGTAGCATGCCAACGTGGCAGAGAAGTGGCTAGGGAATCTGGTCATTGTAGCATGACGGCGTCCAGCATGAGAATGGAGATAGAAGCAACAACGGCGGTGATAACATTGTTGGTTACACAGAACATGGATCACGTAGTCATGGTGACTGACTCACAAAGTATGCTACAGAAGATTGATAGACAATGTCTGCTGCAGGAGTGACGCAGCTCTATAATGGCTCTACAGTGACATTAACCTGGATGTACTGTCAAGGACATGCCGGTGTACACGGCAATGAAATGGCCGATAAGCTCGTTTTTAGTTCTGACATTGGGTGTGGCCTGACTCTGGACAAAGATGACATAGTAAAATTTGTTCTTCATTCCTTAAGAGAAGAGAAGAGGAGAGAATGGATGTGACAATGAGGAGAGACTGGTGAGTCTACAAGTGGAAACGTGCTCTGGCCGAAATGATGCGTTTAGGCGCAAAGGCAAATGTATCTACAATCACAACCTACCATGAACAATCTGTCTGCAGACGTTTCTAGAAATGCTGGAACGGGCGGCCCGACTGCAAGTAAATTATTCCATGAATAGAATAGAATAGAATATATACAAAAATAAGCACGGTAGCAGTGTTCCCGGAAAGTATACAAGACATACAAGTTAGAATATTTTATGTTAAATTAGGATCATAATGACAGCACTTCTGACACATGCATGGGTGTTCCGATCTTCTCGCAAAATGCCCATCAGCACACTAACTGTGCCAGTTTGGTTTTGGTTGATAAGTGTCAAGTCCCGAAACCTCAAGAGTAATAATAATACAATTAAATGTCTAAATTAAAGTGAAAATCTGTTCTTCAAAATAAACATGATGATGATGATAATTAAGGCAATGGATGTCTTAATGACAATGATTTTAGAAATACTAGAAAAAGGAACCAATGATACAGACATGCCACATTGATGGACTCTTCGACTCTATGGCGCTAGAAGAGTCCACGAAGTAAATGTGAGAACGTAGACAAGAAGTTACAACAGACAGAGCTAATCTTAACTATATTTCTGTTTGTGTATACATGGCTACGTGCATCCTGCAGGTACGCAAATATTTATGTTTATCCTTTCTCACAATTTTCATTCGTTTAACATTAACCCTTCAGTGCCCAAACCAAACATGGTAGTCGCTTGTATTTTCCAATGTCTGGTTTAGATATTTCCTTCTGGCCTCTCATGTGGACTATAGGGCTAAACTCATCGGTTACTTTAGACATGTTGCTTAGACTGTGTTGATTAATCTCACGATCAAATGTTGCTTAGATTGTGTTGATTAATATAACGATCAAATATTGCTTAGATTGTGTTGATTAGTTTAACAATTAAGTGTTGTCGAACGTTGAAACCACCTCCATTGAAAACTGTGGTTCTGAACAAGGGAGACAAACTGAGACCACTAAATGGCTGACTAAGCGCGATGATTGAATCACAACAGGGAGACATCAGAAATTCGGCACTAGCAGTAATGATGACTGAATAGATATATAGAAACGTGTTTCAACTATAAATCGTTACTATCCTTGCTACGTAAATTCATTGCCATTTTACTTTAAGAGAACGGAGCCTCTTTGTGGCTGCCTCAAGTACAGTAACCAACGAATAGCTAGTCTTACCTGAAGAGCAAACAATAAAAGCAGATGTGGAGGTGGGCTGTTCGATATCCTGTACATAAGGGGCTTGACTTTCTCTTCCTCAATGACGTCATCTGTCTCCTCGTGCTTGGCCTCACCTTCGTGGTTGTTGATGTGAACCCTAACTCCAGGGATGGATTCATTGGACAAGAGGCTGGTAGATACGTTCCCGTTGAAGTCATCGGGGTGATCCTTCAGGTGCGCTGTGACGTCAGCAGAAGTCGTTTCCTTCAAAGTGATGTCATCTAGTGACTTGTCTGTATTCCTCATTGTGAATTAAAAGTCTCAAACATTTAGTTCATCGTTTGGATGAACAATCCCTTCCTTTTAAAACGTATAACTCTAGAACCTCCAGACAGACACTTATCGTTGTTACTATAATTTGTGTCTACCTAAATGTCCTCAACGGCGGATCACCAGAAATGAGAGCTGCTTAATTTATAAGTCATTTGTTTGGAGTTTTCCCAGACCAAAAATATAACCCCTCTTTGTATCTGTGCCAGGTAATAGGCCCAGTTCCGTGTCAAGAGATTGGCCTTGGTGAGTAGAAAAGTTCGTAACCTTCAGTCAGTAGCAGTGGGCCAGGCACAAGGGGAATAAAGTAACGATAATTATTAGTTTATGCTTATAGTGGCGTGCACATCACGTCAATGTTCTGATAGTTTGTGAAAGCAGCAAACATTGCGACACAAGCTAATTTCAGTTTTTCTGGTCGTCGGTTTTTTAATTCATTGTTTTCTTGATGTTGTTTTCACCTGGACAGGCCACATTTTTGTCTGTAGTTGCTGTTGATGATGTTGGTGTATGTCATTCCGAGTATACAATGAGTTTGGCGCCACGATCGTGAGACGTTCTTAATTATGACTGGATTTAATCTTTAGGCGTAGTGCTGGTAACTACCAAAAATCGGAAGTAACAATTAGCCGGTCATAACAATTTATCGATAATAGATCAACATTCCGTGAATAGAGGGATTGGGGGGGGGGGGGGTACTATTTCCTAATTTTTACAAATTGTTTAGTCACAAGTGATAGTTCTGAAGTATTGAACATTTAATAAGAGAAAGCTAATGGCTCGTGGACAGAGGACAACGTTGTAGGTGGTAAAGAAACGTAAACGAGACGCAGCGGTTGCTTGTCGGAGTGTACGGTAGGACAGCTATAGCTCGTTGCTTGATGTTTAGAAGATGCTTGTCATCTTTATTTTAGTTCATCCGTGGTTAAGCGGTTGAATTTGTTTTACACAGAGGCAGCAATAATAATAATAGTAATAATAATAATAGTAATAATACTAGTAATTGAAAAGAAAGGTAAACATTAAACATAGTTAAATGAAACCAAATTATAAAACAAATAACAAAATTTAAATATCGGGGACAACTTTCTGAAGATCATGAAAATAGATAAAGGCAAGACAAACTAAATATTTGGACAGCTATTCCCTATTCTTCAACACAAAACAATACCTATTAACACTAAGAAACATCTTATACACAATATATTCATGCCAAATATTGCGACATGAATCCGAACAAGTCTCAGCATAAAAGAAAGCTTGCCTCCACAGCGATGCGATGTCTCAGAAAAGAGCTT
>JAVIAB010000092.1:187837783-187840283 GCA_032433765.1 Megaustenia siamemsis
AGTAGTAGTAGTAGTAGTAGTAGTAGTAGTAATAGTTGTAGTAGTACTAGTAGTAGTAGTAGTATTAGTAGTAGTTGTAGTAGTAGTAGTAGTAGTAGTAATAGTTGTAGTAGTACTAATCAACGTTACAAAAATAATCCTAGGCAGCGGAATAGAATTATCAGAGACCAACTTATAGAGAAAAGACGAAGAGATAGTTATACTTTTCTCTACAAACCATCAAAGCAATGATTTCATGCTTGTTCTAACTTCATTTTTATTTCATTTATTTTAGAAATTACTTCTCTGCATACTTATACATGTTTAATAATAATTATTCCTTCTAATTTATGCATAGATTAATTAATTGGATAAATGTTAGGCTGTACAAAACAAGCATCGCATTAGCAAACTCCATCAATAACAAAACTCTCTATGGACTGTAAATTTGTGGAAGACACGATCCCTGCGTCAATCGTTTTGGCACAAGATGATGATAACATTAATTCATTGGTTTCCGTCTCCACGTCGCAGGTTAGCTCCCATTGAGCGCCATTTGACTCTGTTTCTTGCCTTGATGGTGCACTTTGTCATGGGTTCACTTGTCCACCTACTATCAGTCCACTTTAGCCTTGGTCTGCTTTTACCTCATCTGCCTTGAACCTTCCCTTCCAAGATTACTTTTAAAAGGGTTTTGTGTCTCTTCACATGTCCAACAAATTTCAGTTCTCTTTTTCGCTCTCTGTCAAGTAGTTCTTTTTTGTATTTTCAGCTAATTCAGAACTTTCTTTTTTGTCTTCTTTTCTTCCATCCAATTCTCCCCATTTCCCAAAAGATCCACATTTCAAAAGGCTTACATTTTCTGTTCTGTTTTTATATTCAATGTCCATGTTTCTGCACCATACAAGAATGTTGAGTAAATATAGCATTTTACTATTCGTAGTTCTAGTTCTAATGTTATTTGCTTTGATGTCAATATATTTTTTATGTTGTTAAAATTACATTTTGCCACGCCTATTCTTATGTTTATTTCTGCTTTAAACTTTCCATCATTTATTATTTATAATATTTCCAAGATAGATATATTCTTGAACTATTTCAAGGTTATTTCTATTTATGTCAATATATCCTTATATTGTTATCTTTTCTCTGCTAATATTCATAGTTTTGTTTGTTTAATATTTATTTCCAATCTATATTCTTTGCTTCTCTTGTTTATTTTCTTGACTCGTACGTATTTCGGTATTTTCTGCCCATTAATACAATATCATCAGCATTTCTTAGATTATTGATTATATACCCATTAATGTTTAGTCCTGGCATCACCATGATGTCTTTAAAGATCTGATCAGTGTGTAAGTTAAATAGACATGGTGGTAGAATGCAGCCCGGTCTTATTCCTCTTTTTATATCATTAGGTGAGGAGTTCTCATTGTTATATTTTATCAAAGATGTTTGTTCCCAGTTTAAATTACATATCAGTCTTTTCACAGCATCATCCTGATGTACATCCTTCAACCATTAGTTGTTTATGGTGTATTCTGTGAAAAGCGTTGTTGTAGTCTATGAAGAAGGCATAAATTGGATTGTTTACTTCTATGTATTGTTCTATTAACATTCTCCTGCAGAAAATGGCTTCTCTTGTCCCAATCTTTTCTCTAAATCGTTCTTTTGCTAATTCTATGTTGATTTTAATTTATATTCTTTTCCCTGCAAAAGTCTAAACAAGACTTGTGTTATATGGCTCATCAAACTAACTGTTCTAAAGTCACTGCCCTCTACAGCTCCGGTCTTCTCGGACAAGGCAATAAATATTGATGTTTTAAGGTCAGATTATATGATGATCATATCACATGATACTGTGATAAAGCATATGCCAAAAATTTATAGACCTTTTATCATCAACGTATGATGGTCATACGTTGGACATGTGATGAGAAGAGATAATAATCGAATAGCAAAGCAAGCCCTCATATGGGAAACAACAGGTAAAAGAAAAAGAGGAAGACCCAGGGAGACACTGAGAAGAACATTGATGAGAGAGGCAAGAGCAGCAGGAATCGGCTCCCTCAATGAGATATAACTGCTTGCACAGAACAGAGACAGATGGCGAGATTTGATAAAATATCTTTAAAAGAAAACTGCTAGAACAAAAATTCATATAGGAGAAGGTGTATCTTGGTCTACGCCCTATGGGCCGGTTACGGCTCGAAAGGTAGCCACACACACTATCATCTCAATCTGAGTGGCCTTACAGCCTTTCCATTGTTCATTGTATTTGTAGCCGTCTACTTCAGATTTTAAGATTTTTGAACCTGCCATAACCTTATGTTTGGTTTCTTATCTCTGTCATTTTCAAACAGTTCTGCTGTGTATTGTATTGTATTGCTGCTATATGCTGATTATAACTTTACTGTCCGTTAACATCTCTGCTTTTTGTTTATAAGTCATCCTCCATGTGTGACTCGAGTTGGTCTTTCTTATGCATGCATTCATTTTATATCTTGTTCCTTTCCATAGT